>CAIGQW010053747.1:11289026-11309302 GCA_903798125.1 Danio choprae
ATATATATATATATATATATATATATATATATAAATAAACTTTTTTAATGATAGCCTTTGATATACAGTAGTTGTAGTGAAGACATTGGATTACTCTCCGATTCATTTTTTGCAATTGGATAAGTGTAAATTTAAACTACATAACATAACATTTGGAAATTAAATAAGTTCAAAAACATTTGAGGCTGTCATGTTTAATGAGTAAATATTGTATATTTGTCTGAATGAATTCATGAGTATATGAGTACTGTACTTGATAATATTAGTAGATATCAGAATAAATGAGTACTTGAGTATGTATAAATATACTTAAATATATATAATGAGTTCTTAAATATAGCTATATAAGGAGATATGAGTATGAATGGGTACTTCAGTATCTGTATATGAGTGTATATTTGGGAATAAATGAGTGGATGTGGAAGCGTACATTAGAATTAAAGAATACAAGTATATGAGTATCCACACGTATGAAGGAGTATAAATGAATGCACAAGTAGATATGAGTATAAATGAGTAGTAGTGTAAGTACTGCATGAATATCTGTGCATGAATGTACATTAGTACATATGAGTAATACATGAGTATGAAGGAGTATAAATGAGTAAACAAGTATATCTGTATAATTAAGTACAAGTGTATGTATGGATATCTGTGTATGAATGAATACATGAGTGTATATTCAGTATATATTGAGCATGCATGGTTAGAAATGAGCAAGAGTACATATACGAGAATTGAGAGACTAATAACATTTGTCATATACTGTTTCTTCAGTAAAACATCTGTTTAAAAACCCAGTTTTATTGCATTCATTTATAATATACATATAAAATGATTTCAAGTACACTTTTTTTTCTCTGCCTAACCCTGTCACAACAGGCCTGAATCCATTAGCTCAGTCCTTCAAGAAAATCTCCAAACCTTTAATGCAGTCTAGATAACAACTGTCAACTCACTCTGTAACCATTTATTCTCTGTCTTCAGCTGCTTTTTGGAGCCGAATGTGCGACGGATAAAGCCAGTCTGTCCTGCAGCCGCTGACAGAGCAGAGTACAGATTCTCATCTAAATGAGTGGAGAGAGAGAGAGAGAGAGAGAGAGAGAGAGAGAGAGAGAGAGAGAGATAAGTATATCCATCAGCCAAACCTCTGTGACTACACAGTCCTGTCAAATCAAAGAATCCGCTAAACTTTGATTCAAAATTAGCAATGTCTGCAACACTTTGATACTCAGACTAAAACAGAAAGCTGCGAGTGAACTGCAAACTACCTCTTTCTGACTGACAGATAAAGACATTGCAGAGACATTCAACTTCTTTCAGGATCAGTGTTGACCTTTCGGCTGTGTTAACCGCACATGGCATATAAAATAATGAACTTTGTATCTGACATTTAGAGCGCTAAAGAGAAAAGCGAGATTTCTCTGTTTCATATACTACAGGGATTGTTGTTCTCTTTGTAAGTTGTTCTTTTGCTTTTACTCTGATGCGCAATGTTCTTTCTGAGCTGAGCAAACAGCATTTTCTCCCATCATCTTCACATTATCATCTTTCCCCTTCCTCCATTCCTCTCTTGTCCCTACCTGCTGACAGACTGATGGAGCGCTGAGAAGGAAAAGGTGCCAAGATGTTAGCTGCTGTTGTTTCTTTTGACATGTCCGTCAGTGTGCTGTCATTTACCTGGGGGAGAGAGATGATGTGATTATTCAGTGCTCCTCAGGCTTTTTCAATGAAAACAGCACTGAAGACCCTTTAGCAGTTTCTGAAATCAGACCTATTTAAGGAGGAAATGTGCTGAAAACTTGTTTCCCCATAATATTATTCTTCCACTAACAATGTGTCCCACATTTCAGGATGTGAAACTCTCATTTTATTATAATGCTTTCTGTTCTGCCTGGTTTTAATCCAAGTACAGTGGCGAAGGAAACTGTTAAATGATTCGGTTATAAATCACACCCACAGCAGAGACACAGAGGTTATGAAAATGTGCACAATAACGCAGAAGCAGTTAAATAAACAGCCTCAATTCTGCCAAAGCAGCTGAGCTCTGACAGAAAATTGGTCTCATTTTCCCTTCGCTTTTTCAAGTTATCGACAGAAATTGCTTGAAAAGATAACAAGCAGTATTCAATAAGTGTCTTCAAAACATAACAGAACCTGAAATGTCTGCATTTAGCAGATGTGGCGTTTCTGAGATTTAAGACTGTAACTTAAACAATAAATAATTTTTGTCAGTTCACACTCCCTGTTATGTTCATATCTCAGTCAAACCACATCAGAGTTCAAGTCTTGGTTCATTTTCAAATGAACTATGATGCAATTTGAATGAAATATGACCATGACACTGACAAAAGATATCTACATGAAACAAAAACAAGACATGATGTCACAATCTCAGAAAAAAGGTACAAGAGCTGTCACTGGGGTGGTATCTTTTCAAAACAGACCATATTAATACCTCAAGGACACATATTAATTTAAAAGCACAAATGTTTTCCTTCTGAAAATTTTAGGTACTAATATACCTTTAAGGTACTAATATGGACCCTTTAAGTACAAATGTGTCTCTTTTGGAAAGATACCACCCCAGTGACAGCTCTTGTACCTTTATTTCTGAGAGTGCAGGCCATAAAAAGGACAGAATACCCAAGCATACCAGGATTTTGCTGGCAGGGATGCCTTACATGGGATAAAACTAACAAAAGATCCACATAATAATAATAATAAAAATAATAGATATTATTATTATTATTATTATTGAAATGTTTCAAAAACAATTTTAAGGTTGGCTAATTTGCGACTGGAAGGGCATCCGCCGCATAAAAACATATGCCAGAGTAATTGGCGGTTTATTCTGCTGTCGTGACCCCTGATAAATCAGGGACTAAGCCTAATGAAAGTGAGTGAGTGAAGTTGGCTAATAAATGTTCCAAAATGAGTTCAACACTTTTAAAGCAATGGCAAAACAAGTTTCTCCAACAGTCTCTGCCGTGTACACATCAGACTCCCACTGCCAGAGAAAACAGATCAGGCCATAATCTAGCGTGTTTATAGCCTGCTGGTTATTGACAGATTGGGAGCAGAGCTGAACCACAGACTCGGTTCATATGACACCACAAACCAGTGCTTTTGGTTTTTTATCATCTTCTCTTTGACTCCAGAAGAGTGGCGTGCATTTAAGGATTTTAAATGCACAAGGCGGTGTGATAGAACCACGCAGAAATCATAACATCTTTTAATGAATGACAAGCTGTTGATTATCCCACTTATTCTGTGGTCATTTGCTACGTTATAGACAAGTTAAAATTAGTACTGCTCTTTGCAGTGTGATATTTGACCAAATCAGTTATGACATCTTAGATCTCCCAGTTTTTAAATAATCACAGGCAAACAGAGAGAGAGAGAGAGAGAGAGAGAGAGAGAGAGAGAGAGAGAGAGAAAAAGAGAGAGCACGGGTGCAAAAGAAATAATGTGTGCACATGAAATTAATAATATCTCATAGTAACATGTTAGCTGCCTCTTTGCAAAAAATTTTGAGCATACTAGCGAACTCGTTGATCTCCATCAACTCACTGGTGAAGCACAAGTCTGTGTTCTTGAGATCACACAGAGGATTCAAGGCTTTGGCAATTTTCATTGAGTTTTCTATGGTTATTGTTTGAGGGTAGCGCACTTATTTCAAACTGTGATCAAAACTGAATAGAACTATCTGTGCACAAAACGATTTTATTGCAAACCTTCAGCCAATCAAAATCAAGAATTTCAACAGACCATGGAAATAAAATAAAAGTAAGGCATCTTACCAGGAGCCAACATTTAGGAGTGCCTGCTCTTGTCCCACACACCACCATCGAATCACCCACTTTTTCAATTACTGTGATGAAATTATCACACTCTTGCTATTGAAACATAAAAGAACACAGTCAATCCAAAACATATGGACTATTATACATTATATAAACATACTTGCTAAACAATATAACCATTTAATTGTGAGTTTGGAGAAGATCTGTCTTTTTCCACGTTTTATATAACATGCTCAATACTAAAGACTCCAAAAAGATTAAAAAGTTTTTGCCATAGAAGAACCATTTTTGTTTCCATAAAGAACCTTTCCTACAATAATCACTTATTTCTTAGAGTGATGAACATTTATTAATTTAAAGAACATTTATTGCAATGGAAAGGTTCTGTAGAAGTTAAAGGGTTTTTTAGCATTTAATTAGATTTTGTTGCAACTTGATTTTTCCCGAATGATCAACATAACCACCCACCAAACCAATCACTATCTTTATTTAGATCTTTAAACAAGCCAGACTATCAGTTGGCAGTCTGTCTGTGCCATTACCCATAAAAAAATAGCCTCATTCAGTCAACTCTGAGTGATGACCTGCTCATCATGGATGACTATTTCTGTAAATGTTGAACCAGGGCAGTGAATCCAGCCAGGCTTTAGCTCACGAGGGAAATGCCTTCACAAATGGTCTGATTACAGTCAGTCTCCAAATTCTACATTTATTATAATCCCACTAAACCTGACGAGTGCAATTCACACTGAGGGGTTTATGAGAACAGATGAATTGAATCACAGACTAAATGAGTCAAGATAATCCTTTTCTTTGCCTGAAATCACACGCTACCCGAGGTCTGAACTGACTGAATATTGTGGGATTGTCTCTCTTACCTTCCATAGGGATGATTCAGAGAGGCACGCCACTTTTGCATTCTCATCCATCACCACAGGGATCTGTGAGCACATCAACAACAGTACTAATCACACAGCCTTGCATTCATAATAATGTACTGTAGGGGTGATTTGTTCTCATCATGTTAGAGCTATATTCTATCATTACAACCGAAAACAGAACAAAGTATAATTGCTGTAGTTAAATGGTAAGAAACCATAACCATCTGTCCTTGGTAGGAAATGCTTTCTTTATCCAACCGTAAGTAATCGTATTAAAGGGCCTCCATTATAAGACATTGTTCTGCTCCATAAATAATAGCACAGTTTTTTTGTTACTTGCTGAGTACCAGCTATCTAGGTCAGGATTTAGAGCAGTGATAGATCTACTTTGGCTCTGGGTTACAGTGTCGGCCCCCCTACCTGTGTGTCATGCACTTCTTTATCACGAAAGTTGAGCTTATAGATGACCCCTTGGCCCCCCACATACAGGACATCAGTCTCTTGTTCGTGGTAAACCGTTGTGAAGTTCTCTGGTTTTATGAAGCGAAATCGAGGTGATTCTAAAAACAAACAGACAGAAATGAAGTGTGTACACAATGCTAATACATGTTCATATACAGAGAAAACAATGCAAAATGCAACTAGCCGTATAATTTGAATAAGACAGCAAAACAAAAACAGCCTAATGAACTTAACCTTTAAATGCATCAAGTGTTTCCAATATATTTAGTTGTAAAGATTGTAGAGACTGCATCCAAATTTATCGTATAGTTACGGTAATAATATTAAGTACATTTTTAACTTTTAGCCATTACACTGCTGCTGAATGCATTTATAAAGCTGTCAGTTCTCATTTTTCACTCTCTTCTAGTGCATGATCTTTAAATATTGTTAGATATTGTTAAATATTATGTGATAGTAGCCATCTCAAGGGATAGTTCAACCAAAAATGAAAATTCTGTCAGCATCTACTCTCCCTTGATTGTTCCAAACCAGTTTGAGTTTCTTTCGTCTGTTGAACACAAAAGAAGATATTTTTTAGAATGTTGAAACCCTGTAACCATTGACTTTAGTATTTGTTTTTCCAATGGATGTCAATGGTTACAGGTTTATAATATTTTTCAAAATATATTCCTTTGTGTTGAACAGAAAGACAAAACAAAGCAAAAAAAATCTATTGATCTGGAACAAGTGAAAGTTGAGTAAATGATGACAGTATTTTTTATTTTTCGGTGAACGATCCCTTTAAGGGCTATTTTTTGATTTCCACACGAAAAATCTTGGTATTGGAGACCGGTGTTTTGGTTCAATTGATCAGTTGGTTATGTACTAAATTAATATTTGGTTCAGTGATGCGCTGTCAAAATATTGTAATTTTATTGATAAAATACATTTAAAATGATATGGAATAATTATTGGTCAACATCAAGTTTCTTTATTAAGTGCAGAAAATAACTGTAAAAGAAATAACCTCAAACATTAGCCATTTTAGTAGCAGTGTGTGCACTGTTGGATTTGCTGGTTTCAAATATGTTTACAAAGAGATGTTCTGACAAACATTTGGAAAAGATGGATTTAAATTTTATAGAAACAAGATCATTTTTACAGCATGTCTAAATTATTATCATCTTTCATCCTATAGATTATTTATCTATTACTTGAAATACACAGTAAAGTCTTGGTTTGGGGGTTTAACAGTTGATTAATTCAAACGCCTGATCCACTTTTGTGGGCGTTCTTCGTTTGACCTAAATTAAGGAAAATGTCAAATGTGGTTGTCAACGGTAACCGCTATGTAGATATAAATTATTGATAGCCTGCTAAATTGCATGCCTACCGCGGGGCTTCGCAATTATTTCATAAAACTAATACATTGCAACAGGTGATTGTTTCGCTCTGCGCTGGCAGAGATCTTAATCAATAACTGGCTGTTGAACAGGGGGGTTGACGAGGTCGAAGCTTGCAGACCAGTCCGATCTGGTTTGTATTTGCATACGAAGCAATGATTTTCCATAAAGCAGTAGTTCAGCTAAGAGTATTTGTTCGCTGATCGCATTCTCCATTATTTCAGTGAAGACGTGCGCTGAATTGAGGATTCACGGAAGCGTTGTCCATGGTGCTGAAGTGGGCGGTCAAGCACAAATTGCTCTCAAACCTTATTTTCTCATGTTTTGAGAGGTTGTAATCTCACGTAACACTTAGAAGATGACGAAGAGATGTGATGATGTTGTCAAATAAACACCTAAATTGTGAATCGAAGGGCTTTATAGACACACAAGTCTATGAACGTGCTTGGAATAAACAATAATGGTGGGGTTCGTGGAATTTTCCATGGGCTATTCAAGTGTGTTTCTCGCTGGTTCGCATGTTGTGCCCTGTGTCTTAGAAATGCATCAGTTGCTGCAGTGCCATCATTCCCGTTCGCTCGCGCACCTGCATTGCAGCTCTGAAGATTGCGCCTTGCTTTTCTTAAAACTACTAGCCGCGGATGTAACCGAAAATAACTGCGTACAGCAATGACATTCGTTGCAATTACAAGTTTAGGCAGCAAGCGAATGGTCGGTGGATAAAATTACTTATTCAGTAGCCTCCAGGAAGAATCAAGAGCTTGTTTACTCAAACATCCCAAGCAGACTACTCGATCTTGACCAGCCTAACAAATCTTAAAGAGACGTTTCTATGACTACACGGTCAAAAAGCCCTCCAGTAGTGTTGTGTGAAGCGTCGGTTTTAGGCTATAAAAGCAGCTATATTGACAGCGGCATTATATGCATTTGTTTACATTTTTTCCTAATTAACGCAATGCTTTAGCTTTATTTTTCACACTGTAGTGTAATAAATAAACTTGCGCACTCTTAACCGTGATTAATATCACATACACGTCATGATGTGAAGTCATGACGTGCACATGAGCCTCAATCGGTTTTTGTTTTCAAAACAGCTATGTAATGCAATCAGTGCCCCTTTTTGGCCTGCTTCCAGATACCAACATCGCGATTTGATTTCTTTCATCCTAACGGAAGTGGATACGCAGCAGTTTTTTTTTCTCCCAAGGGAAAATAAGATGAACAATTTGTGCTAGAGTAAGGATAAACATGGCTTTAGAAAAATCCAGAACTTTCCACAGAAAGAAATACGTATGCGTTATGCAGACTGAAATTGTATCGTTAAAGACAAATAAAGTCTTACCATTCACGGTGAATTTCAGCCGAGGTGATTTTTCGGCCCAAACCATTGAGAAAAGAGTTGCGAGTACGAGCAGATTCATGTTGCTCAGCGGTGCTCTAATTAGAGTGACGACTAGCTAATGAAAGTGTGCTCTCGGTGAAGGACTGGGGTTGTTTTTGCAGAAGTGCGCGTGCGATAAGCGGACGCCGCCTTGCCTGTCTGTCCCTCAGAGCTCCGCGAGAAGCTGAGCGGTAATTGCCTTCACGTCACACCTCCTGAAAGAGAGAGAAGGAGCGAGCAGACATGCGCTCACCCCACTGACAACTATCAGAGCTAAACACTCGCTTTATTTAGTAGTTTCAGAGCTTTTCGACTACATTATTATTACATTCGATTACATCTATCTATCTATCTATCTATCTATCTATCTATCTATCTATCTATCTATCTATCTATCTATCTATCTATCTATCTATCTATCTATCTATCTATCTATCTTACCATTAAAAATACTGCAGGGATGTAAAAGAAATTTAAAACTTTTATGGTAAATTACCATATTTTCAAATTTTTTAGTCATACATTAAAAACACAACACAAAGAAAACCCTAAAGCTAATCACAAACAACTTTTCCCACAAGCAGAGTAGCATATTAATATATAGAAAGTGCTCAGTGTCATTCAAACAACTACTAAACACCATTATGATAACACACGACAGTAAAGTAACGCAATAAACATTATATATCAACATTACATGTAACATAAAACTCTAATAACTCATTCATTCATTTTCTTTTCGGCTTAGTCCCTTTATTAATCTGGGGTCGCCACAGCGGAATGAACCGCCAACTTATCCAGCATATGTTTTACGCAGCGGATGCCCTTCCAGCCGCAACCCATCACTGGGAAACATCCAAACACACTCATTCACACACATACAGTACGGACAATTTAGCTTACCCAATTCACCTGTACCGCATGTCTTTGGACTTGTGGGGGAAACCGGGGCACCCGGAGGAAACCCACGCAAACACGGGGAGAACTTGCAAACTCCACACAGAAATGCCAACTGACCCAGCCGAGGCTCGAACCAGCGACGTTCTTGCTGTGAGGCGATTGTGCTACTCACTGTGCCACCGTGCAGCCCAACTCTAATAACTGATTCGATAAAAAACTAAAAAGAAAAAGAAGCATATATGTCAACAAAAAAGCATAAATAGTGAACTGTCATGCAGGGAATTCCAGGAGTGAATTTAAGGTTATTCACCGCATATATTAAGGAAACTTAGTGTTAATCAGGTTACATCATTTTACTGTAGCATTTTTTAATTACAGACATTTTTACAGTGACTATTATGGCTCACAAATAAAGTGAATGGAAAATGAATGAAGAATCTAAATCTAGATCCAAGCTTTTTGCATCAGATTCCTTTTTATGCTGAACTGTTTAACCAATCACACATTTCTAGTAGTCAATCAGATGCATTTGGATTAGTTACCACTAAAAAAGGCAGCATTTGGGTGCATGGTCAGTGACTGATTTCTTGGCTCTGTTAAATTCTCTCATCATAAACAACAAAAGTGCTAAAACAATTTAAGTAAGAGATTATTTACAGTTTCAGTGTGGTTTTATCGACTCATGTGAAGCTAGATTATGATGTGCCATTTCTGCAAACACAAACATGTTATACATTCTGTTAATCAACATTAGCAATCATTACACTATCAATAGTAATAATCAATAATGAATTTTTGTCATAATAATCCTTCTTACTGATTGAAGCTACTTGTAGTTGAAATTGTCTTGAACTTAAAAAACTTTAAAAATGTATAGGTATTCCAACAGGGATGCACCACTATGGCAATTCTGGTCAATACCAATAACTATTTTTGAAAACTGTTAACTGTCGATAAACACAAATCTATGTAATGAATCAAAATACAAGCAAATTCAGTAGACAACCAATTTTATTTTAAAACAGCACAAAAAATGGAAATGGCAAAGACACATCTAGCCTTTCTTTTCCCCAAAATCAGTTACAAATTACAACTTATTTATTACAAGTAATTATGTAGCTTTTAATTAATTCAAAGCCACAAAAACAAGAGGTATTACATTTCACATAGTTTTCTGAAAGAGAGAAATATAAGAAACCTTATTGTTACACTTTTGTTTTAAAACATCAATATTTTCAATGAAAATGTTTTCACAAGGATTACTTGTAGCTTCATTTGCGCCCTTTAGAAACCTATGGGTGACGTCACAGATACTTTTACAATCTATGGTGTTTACAAGCGTGAAGGAACTCCAGTTGGAAACTTTTTCTGTTGCGCTTACCTTAGGTAGGTTGCACATCCGCCGGCTCCCGCTTCTGAATGAGCGAGTATTAGCTACTTGCACATTAAGGTAACATTCTCCTGTCTTAATACACCAGACATTGTGTTAGAAACTCTCATATGCTTTACATGTTTGTTTCTATAACTGCTATTTTCATCTATAAAAATCAATTTTTGCATCTCGTTTAAATACATTATGAACAGCAGCTACGCTAATTATTTTCTTTATTATCCCAAGGCCCCTACAGACTAGGCAGCGCCATTGATGCAATCCAAGACCTGTGAAAAGATGATCCCAAGGTATCCTGGACCAGGCCGTATCCTGAGCTGATGCTGTAGTGGTCATGGAGGAATGGAGTGCATGAGACTGATTCCTGAAAGGCCACAGTGACAAACGAGTCCACACATTGATCCTGTGGGCCAGCCTGACCTCCCGCCAGTGCCCTACCCACACCTGCAGCTTCTCCACGATGAACATCCAACTTCTCCAGCCTCTGGCGCCTAGACTGCAGCTCCACACAGGATGTTTGGCCAGAAGAATAATGGTCGTGCCCAACAGAGCCTGGTTTCTCTCAGGGGTTTTTTCCCCTTCACTTCGTCAATTGGTGGAGTTTTTTTTCCTCGTCACTGTTGCCACTGGCCTGCTCGGATCGGAACTTGTGGAGCTGCGCTTCAGTGGATTTGCTCTTCAGTGTTTGAACTTTCAGCAGTGAAATTTAAACCACACTGAACGGAACTGAACTCTGGGCTTTACTAGAACATGTTAAGCTGCTTTGACACAATCTACATTGTAAAAAGCGCTATATAAATAAACTTGAATTTAATTTAATTGAAAATTCCTGCTAACTATATCACCTGACCTGAGGCAAATATAACCTGCTACGTTCCACAGGTGTCAAATCCAGTTCCTGGAGGGCCGCAGCTTTGCACAGTTTAGCTTTAACCCTATTTAAACACACCTGATCAAACTAATTGAGTCCTTCAGGCTTGTTTGAAACCTACAGGTGTGTTGAAGCAGGGTTGAAACTAAACTGTGCAGAGCTGCGACCCTCCAGGAACTAGATTTGACACCACTGTCTAGCTTACAAGATGTTGTATTGACTTTGTTCCACAGTTGAAAGCCTTAATTATTTGATTTCAGGAAGTTATACAGCTTTTTAAACATACATTTGAACGTTCATACATGTTATTATCTTACTTTAACTTTAATATCTTATGCGTCCGACTTCATTTCCTCCGCCAGCACTGTCAACACACGGATGCTCTCTAGAATAGGCGGGTCTCACGCCCATGACGCAGTTAGGCCCCGCCTTCACTATCTGCAAGGTGATTGATATGGAAATGTGATTGGATGGTCAGTTTGTTCTTTAAAATATACTATGACATGATTGGCTACCACTGATCAGTTTATTTCCCTTACAGAAATATTAGCCATTAAAACTTTATAGTATATAGAACTTTTTCGTTTTTCATTTTAAATTGGGACGCTAAAAAGAGCTAAAATAACGAGACGTCTGGTCATCCTGCTGTTGTGGTAAACTCATAAAGTCTAATCTATTATCTATTTTTCTATTAGTTATTTTTCTTTGACTGTTTTCAGAAGCAATATTATTTTAAAGAGTGCTGTTGGTGTTGCTTTGTTCTTGCCAATACTCTGAATTTGACAGAATCAGCACTAACAATCAGCTCACTTTGTATCGTGCCTGTGTTATTATTGTCCTCTTTATCAGGCTGATCAAGCCAATGTTCACTGCATCAGCCAAGAGAGGGACTCTAAATGTACATTTGATTCTTCCTCGTTAATTCTAGAGTAAATCTCTTATAGCATGAAGGAATAGTTTCAAATGGCTAATTGGTCATTCTGTTTCATAGGTTTCAACTTGTGTGTTGTGTGTCTTTGGCTCCAGCTAGTGGCGAACAGGCATACATAGTTCCTCACATCCGTGTGTACAGAACAGAGAGTTCTCGTCACACTCTATAAGCACTCTAACTTTGACCATGAGCTGATTTTAACTACACAGATGCATACAGTACAACCATATGCAATTTATGAGTTAAGCTACATAAAATATGTCTTTACAGTATGTAAGTGTGTGTGTTTGTCTGTGTGTCTGCGTGCCAGTATAAAGTCCATTTGAACTTTTATTAAATCTTCTTAATTGTTAAAAAATATTTAAAATACAACCTTTATGTTGTTTATGCATTTAACTGGAAATAAAATGTGAAATTATGCATTACAATGTAAAAACACACTATATTTTATTATTATTATGGTGCAATAATTACTATCAATTACAGAAAATGTTAAAAGACTGATTATTAAGTTATATATCAGTGATTAACCATATATCTCTATCTGTTTGTCATCAATAGATCTGTTTTGAGTAAGATTTGAAAATATATTTTACATGAAATTTGCGATTTATCATTTTCTTTATAAGTTATAATAATTCTAGTATTAATTACAGAAAATCTGATTAATAGGTTATATACAAGGTGATTTATATTTAGCATATACTGACTGATTGAACTTGTACTTTAATTGTGATTTGATTTAGTGAAATAAAAAGCAGCCTGTAGCCAGACAGACCTATATAACAGATTGAGACATCCAGAGGTAATCCTAAAGGGTTTAAACCACTGGTCATACACGTGATTATCATCTTTTTTCTAGGTTATTCTGGGCAACAGCAGAAAGATCTCTCTCTCTCTCTCTCTCTCTCTCTCTCTCTCTCTTACTCACACACACACACTCTCTCTCTTTCTCTCTGTCTCTCTCTGCAGAATTCAGTTAAAGCTTTAAAATTCCACCATCCCACCCAGACAATAATCCGTCATCAGCGTAATAGAACAATACCTCGCACGGATCAATTTCACTTTGTTATTAGACTGAATCAACAGCATCAATTCTGTGAAATCATACATAAATCAGGGTTAATCAGATGAGAGGCAGCAGGAGCAAATTATTTCCCCGTTTAACAAACAAGACATTGACTGATGTGAATAATTATGCAGATTCTTCTCTCTTGACACCACCGTTACGTCTCATGTCATTTATTCTGCACAATCAGATGAACTATAGAAAAACTGCAAAACACTCAAGGTTAGAGGTGCTGGCTCGAGGAAACAGATGGAGCTTACATCTGGGCTATTCTATACACCGAAGTATGATCACACTGTCCTTTAAAATTACAGCTGTCAACTGTATTAATGAAACTCGCAGATTGTTCAGACTTTCAGGAGCCAGACATTAATTTTACCTAGAAATGAACTTGAATTTTTAATAGGGTTTAAAATGGAACACGACACATATGGCGTAAAGAGAGCGAGACGAGATGGTTTTGTGAATAGACAGACTTGCATAGTCTTTAATGATCCAATGCAAAATATTGTAACTTACAAATGCATTAGCAAAAAACATTCAAACGAGGAAACGTAACATACATAAATTTATACATGAGATAAATTGCAAGACATACATATCAATGTGATTTGTGCATAGCCATAAGAGCTTTAATAGTCAATGGCACAGCAAATCATCGCTTGGTTTTGTTTATAAAAAACAAAGAGGAAAAAAAAGAGTCATAAAAGAAATAGTTTGTAATCTGCAGCTTATAAGAACAGCTGTAATGTAATGTACATTATCACACACGATATATAATACAATATTGACACATTTTAAAGCTTTAAAAAAGCATTTTTAATTCTGGTTGTAATGGCTATACAAACTACAATACAAATTTATAGGCAGTTAAGATTTACAGTATATAGCAACATAAAGATTTTGCATATACACTTGTGCAGCAAAGTTAAAATATCTAAAACTGCATTGTCATGTGCTTAATCGCATGACCTGTTCTGGTTTAATTTGGCAGTGAAATGAATATCTCGAAAAAGGCTAACTGTGCCAGAACCCTTACAAAAGGAAGAGATTTTATTCATTATACTAATAGCTGAGCCTAAAAAATCAAGCAATGACACGCCAAATCAAGGGCACACAACAATGATATCTAACAGTTATTTAAATATTTAAAACTGGAATACAGTATTATTAAAATTGTCTATTAAAAGGTAATAATGTTGTATATATTGTTTCTTGCACAAATTGCCATGGCTGTTAATGTCTGTATATGTTTTTTAGACTCTCAAAGTGCCAGTGGCCATCGTCTTGCATTTTATGAATGACAAAGGACCACAGATTCCGCAAAAAATCTTCTTTCATTTACTAAAGAATGACAAAAGCAGCCATCTACATATTCGATGTAGGGTGAGTAAATTACCAGTAAATTTTGAGCAAACTATCCCTTGAACATTAGATAAATATTAGATATAACACATAATTCATTCATATTTTTATAAATATAAAATATTACCTTTGGATTTTAGGAGTATTTGATCTTTGTTTGTCTTCAGACCTCAGTCATAGTATTATTTTGATTTTATATGATCGTATCAACCTACTGTAATTTCTTCCCTAAAATAGTATTCTTTCATTCTAATAAAGAAAACGTACTATGTAGATGTACATTAATATAAACTGGGCTTGAAAAATGTAAATGAAAGTATTATAAAGATAATATGCTTTACTTATTTACACAAATGCCATTCAGGCTTGCAAAAAAAAAAAATGTTATAAGGCTTTGTACCTTGCTGTGTTGGCAAGCTGCAACATCACTCTAAAAAATAAAGTTGTTTATTGGCATCAATGTTTCCATGAAGAAACTTTAAAATTCAAGGAATCATTCCATTCCATAAGATTCTTTTTAAATTCTCTACATTAAAATAGTTCTTTTAAGAACCATCCAATAAAAGGGGATCAAAAATAGTTCTACAGTGGCATCTCTAAGAAAATCGTAGTTTTGAACCTTTAATGATAAGAATAATGTATAAGTTTCTTCTGCACTTTAAGAGCTACAGTACACCCTCAAAAATAAAGGTTCTTTTTTGGCATTGAGATCCATAAAACCTTTCTATTCCTCAAAATATACTTTTCACTGGTGAAAAAAAGTTCTTTACACTAAGAACAAAATGCTCTTTTAAGAACTATTCACTGAAAATCCTTTAAGAAACCCAAAATGATTCTTGCACATTATGGCATTAATGTGAAAATACTCTGTTTTGAAACCTTTAATTTAAGAGTGTACAACAGTTTCAAAGGCTCAACTAATTGTAACAAATCCATGAATTCTCTATTCCAGCTCAAATAAGCTTCATTGTGAATCTCCCAGTATCTCCACCATCTCCACCTCCACCCATGGATGATCGTGGCACAAAGTCTATTGTGGCTGTGTGTTTTATCTGACCTTTGCTCTGACTCCAGAAGAACATAAACACAAAACAGATTGCAACAGAGCTGAGAAAAGACAGAAATCCCATGGTGGTAGCAATAATGAGGGTTTTAGCATCAAACGGGTAAGGACTTGACACCCGAGCAGAGGAGTTGGTAGAAGGAGGTGCTGAAGTTTCCATCCATCCCTCGTCTGAGAAATACGACACTGTGCGGTTTTGTGGAAGCCCCTCCACATGCAGACTCACAGAGATGCTGTCATTACCTGCAGCATTAGCTGCGCTACATAAATACGTTCCACTGTCCTGTACTTGGGCATAACTGATCTGTAAACTACCATTAGTAAGCACTCGTACTCTCCCAGCAGAGCTAAGTGCAGACTGTTGGGCTGACAGCCAGGTTATAGATGGCAATGGATAGCCGTCTGCTTTGCAGTCAAAATGTACACTCATTCCCTCAATCACACTTACATCCTGCAGCTGCCGGTTCAGGATCTGTGCCTGTCTGCACGTAAAGACAACCGGAAGCTCAGCCTCTGAGAAGTCCCGAAATGCCTTCCTCTGATGATTCAGGGGTGAACAAGTGGGTTGTCGGCCATCAAAATCCAGCCGTCGACGCCGTCGCATTACCCAGAGTAGCCTACAGTCACAAGCCAACGGGTTTCTGTCCAGCCGCAGTGTCTGCAGGTTCCCCACAGAGTGAAAGGCGCTTTCTTCCAGTGTGGACAGACGATTTGAGGACACATTGAGTAAACGAAAGCGGGACAGACCCCTGAAGGCACCCGGCTCAATCCGTAGCAGGTTCCCACCCACCAGGTGCAACTCTTGGAGTCGCAGAAGCTCCCCCAAAAGGTTGCCCTGTATAGAGGTGATGGGGTTGTAGGACAGATCAAGGTACTGCAGGTAGGCAAGATGGCGCAGGGGAGAGTAAGGTATGGCACTAAGATTGCAGTTGGTTAAAACTAAAGTGGTCAGGTTCAGGCCGACCAAGCTGTTGCTGTTCAGCATCTCGAGAGAACTCCAGTGGAGAATCTGCAAAGTACGCAGCTGGTGAAGTCGGCGAAAGGCATTGTTGGGCAGCACGCTAATGGTGAGCTTGCGCAGACGCAGCTTGGTCAAGCTCTGAAGTTGCGACAGAGCTTCGGTTGGGATGGAGGTCAGATTGCTGCGGTCCACGTTTAGCTCCTTCAGTGCCTGAAGCCCAACAAATGCACGCTGTGAGATAAACACCAGGTCATTTTCCCCTGCGTCCAGCTGCTGCAAGTTAATCATGTCCCTGAATGTGTAATCCAGGAAAACCAGGATCTCATTCTCGCTGATATCTAGACGTCGAAGGTTGGAGAGGCCGGAGAAAACCCCGACCGGCAGGATCTTGAGGCGGTTGTTCTTAATCCTCAAGTATCGCAGGTTCTTCAGGCCCTGAAATGTTTCCACCTCGATCATGGAGATGATGTTCTCACTCAGGTCCAGGTCCTCCAGTTTTGACAGACTGGAGAACTGACGCCGAGCCAGCGTTTTCAGCTGGTTTCCTGAAAGATCCAAGCGTTTAGCATTGCTGGGTAAACCCTCAGGCACAGCCAATAGGTGTCTGGAGGAACAGTTGACCTCCAGAGGGTCTCGGGAGCAGCTGCACCTCTGAGGGCAGGGGTGGTCCGCAGCTGACAGGTTCAGGCACCACAGCAGCAGGACGGTCCATGCGCCCTGCTGGCCACACAGATCCAGGAACATCTTACCTCCTTCCTGCAAGATAAACATAAGCAAGAAACACATAGTTTAGGAAGGGAACACTGTAGATACATTGTTACACTAATCATTCAGATTCTTCCAAATGAATCACTTCTGTTTTCTTAATCATGTTTTCAAATATATTCTTCATAATTTAAAAAAAGTATCTTAACCATAAGTAGCGAAGCAGTTTTGTTAAAATATTTCTTTCTGAGAATTAATGGTAAAAAATAATTTCAAAGAGCTTATGGTTTACATTTGAAGAATATTGGATTATGAAGGACTTTTTTGTCTTGATTATGAAATCAGGAAAAGACATCCCTCCTAAAATATCAAAACTTATTTTATTTCTGTAATTTCAAGCATTTTCATCATAGAAAATGTATCTACATTGTATGCTGTATTTTATGAGATGCATTTGCAATGTTTTTATTAATTAATTAATGAATCTGTACTAAGAAGCATATTGTGTTTTGTAACTGACGGACCCAAATAAGTCTAGAAAAATGAAGTGACCAATTGATTTATTTGTCTTTTCTCTGTATTTGTCTTTAAAAGGTGTGTTTTTGAGTACATTTTCAATTTTGTTTTATTGTAAAAACTACGAATAACTTGTCTTCAAAGTCTATAAAAGGTCCTTTTCTATAACTTTTACATGTGTCCACTTTTATTTCAATATTTAAGGTTTGAAAACATGGAATATTTTATATTGACATATGCTACATTAATGCAAATAAATGCTCTAAATGATAATCTTATTTGAAATAACAAAGACACATTATCAATATTTTCTCAAATAAAACACAATTAAACATTTTACTCAAAAATGTACATCAATTAAAGGCAAATTCACAGAATCAATAATAACTTTGAAGTGGTCTCTGAATTGTTATCTATCGGTCAATTCAATAGTACAAAAATATTTTTAAGTATTTACAGTACAAGAAATCTGAAGACAAATGACTAGTGTTTTCCCCATAACACTAATATTTTACTATTACATTTCATTTGTTCAGTTATGCTCACCAAGGGACTTCTGTAGTGCCAGTTCTCATAACCAGATTTCTGTTCAGGTGAGTATCTATGATGGGCTCAGTGTTTGTTGGAAATGCATTTAAACAGCACTCTTTGAAAATCCTACAGCCAGAGAGAAAAAAAGAAACAGAAATAAGTGATTTAGACAGTGTTACAATGATCTGTGCTACAACCATCTCTTTAATCCTCTGCTGTTAGACAGAGCGACTGATCCAGGCACGGCTGAAGTTGTGAAACAGTTTTTCATCCATTTTTGATGAAGGACAACGGTGGAATGTTCTAGACCTGTTATGAGACTGCAAAATGTGCTCAATGCGCACTCATTAGGTAAGTACCAGTGATGAGACATGCGACATCTGCGCAGTAACACACTTATTTCCCTCTGCATATTCAGCTCCAGAGGGTTTGATGTGATAGGACAGGTGTGCGGGACACTTTCACTATAGTCCAGCTTAACCTCATGCCATAGGGTGCAGGTGCAGAGGCCTAAACACAAATTAGAAATTACCCAGCCGGAATGGACAGACGCTGACTGTGCTTCAGTTTATTGGACAGAGCTGTGCCAAATGATCCACACAGAGAAAAACAATGGACTGCTTAATAGTATACCTGTTCAACAAACGCATACTAAAGCAAGAGCAATTCATTATCTGAAGATGCAAACACTGAAATAAGAATAAGGGTGCATTTACCTGACAAATGCGCACTAAAAATGAAAATGTTTTTTTAAATAAAGATATGCACACAGATGACAAAGCTGTCAAAATGATTTATTTTTTTATTTAGATTTTTACTACATTTATTTACACATTTATTTACAGATGTATGTTACACATTGCTTTTTATATAGCGTTTTATTAGAATCTAGAAAGAGTAGTTTCAACAAACGAACAAACAAACAAATAAATAACTAAATCAATAAAATTAAGGACTCTTTTCTTTGGGTTTGCCTTTAAAACGTGTGTTTTTGAGTAAATTGTTCAATTGTCTTTTATTGTTTAAACTACACATAACAGATCCACATTTTATTTCAGTATAAAGGTGTGAAAATGTGGAATATTTAATACAAAATTAATAATAAATAAATATATGTAATATATAATGACTTATGTTATAATATAAAAGTCAAATCTGATATTACAGATTTTTTGCTTTTCAATTGCTCAAACCAAATCCAGTTGTCAAAATAACTTTTGCAAAATCACTAAAAATGTTATGTTTTGTGTGCCCGGACAGTAGTACAATTTAAACAGGAACAATAACAGGTTCATTTTTAAAAACCTGCACTTTGAAACCTGATTTCAAAAGTTTACATTATCATATCACCGAAATGCAGTTCTGAAGTGAATGAACAGCCACAATGGCCAACAGTTTTCTGATTTTAGTTGTAAAGAAAGTAATGTAAATGATCCTTAAAATTGCACTGTGAAAAGGTAAATATTATATAGTAAAACATAATACTAATCTTATTTCTATAACACTTTTAAAACCAAGTTGACCAAAATGCTTTCCAGCATAATTACATTCATTCATTCATTCATTCATTTTCATTTCGGCTTAGTCCCTTTATTAATCTGGGGTCGCCACAGCGGAGTGAACCGCCAACTTATCCAGCATATTTTACACAGCGGATGCCCTTCCAGCTGCAACCCATCTCTGGGAATCATCCATACACACCCATTCACACTCATACACTACGGACAATTTAGCTTACCCAATTCACCTATAGCGCATGTCTTTGGACTTGTGGGGGAAACTGGAGCACCCGGAGGAAACCCACGCCAACACGGGGAGAACATGCAAACTCCACACAGAAACGCCAACTGACCCAGCCCAGGCTCGAACCAGCGACTTTCTTGCTGTGAGGCATAATTACATTCATTCATTCATTCATTTTCATTTCGGCTTAGTCCCTTTATTAATCTGGGGTCGCCACAGCGGAATGAACCGCCAACTTATCCAGCATATGTTTTACGCAGCGGATGCCCTTCCAGCTGCAACCCATCTCTGGGAAACATCCATACACATCCATTCA
>CAIGQW010053747.1:11409302-11438134 GCA_903798125.1 Danio choprae
ATAGTCTAGACAAAAAAAATTGAAATATGCTGTTGTTTCTACGTGCTATAATGTTTCTATTCTCATTCATGTTCTTTCATGTAGCAATTTTTTACATTTTAGGATTCATTTATTTATGTATTAGCATTTTAAAAAACTCTGCATAAAAAAACATATAAAAACCTTTTTATATTTCTTATTTTTAATATCAGTACTATACAAAACATTCATATTCAGAAATAAACTGCATATACATACACAATATACGTTACCAGCTACAAACTTCATGTTATGTGTGATCAATCGATAATGAATGAAGATGCAATTCCAAATTCCAGCTTACAGACATTTACACTTTGTTGCACAAAACCAGATGTCTGTGCTCTCTTGTGACTATATATTCTTTACATATTTTTTTCCAGGTCTTTTGCTTAAAATGCCTTTACAATTTTTTGGCCACCGGCATCATTTGTAAAACCGCCTAACCAACATTTCTGAACTGATCACGCATCCTACATGGATGAGTCCAAGCGTCTCCCAATCACACAGACTGTCAGAAGGATGCTTGTTTTTGCTAAAAGCAATAGAAAGCTTGCTGCACAAATTCCCTGACAAATATCTGTACTTAATCCCAGAATCTCACAACAATCTAAGCATTTAATAAAAAGATTTCCCCCCCAACAGTACATGATTTATGCATTATGTGCTGACAGACAGGACCACACAGACTCTGGTCCAGTCTCTCACCCACACCCAGAGAACGTGCACCGCGTCCCAGTGCTGTTGCACAGCTGCTGCGAGTGGGCTTTGTGCCAATGCTCCACCTCTCTCTCTCTTTCTCTAGCGCCAGCTTTCATGCTGCCTCCTGGTTGCCGTAGCAACTGATGGCACTGACTCAGAGAGGAAAGAGGTCTGCAGCAGAGAACAACACTCGCTGCACGCACACACACACACACACACACACACACATACACACGCGCACGCAACACAAATATATGCCAAGGCACAAACAAACAAACAAACAGCATCACTGGGAATATACAATCGTGCCAATGCTCATATGCACGACTACTAAAAACACATATTGCATGGATATGTTCTAAAATGTGGTGTATTTGTGAAGTTCAGTCTCTAATTGCATGCGGTGGTGTTATGTGGGAAAAAAATTGTCATAATGTGCATGTATAGATGTTGATGAAAGTATCCAAACAGTGAATCCAGATGTTAAGATTTGAGCGTTTCTTAAGGAGACTGCAGGTAAATGTGCTGCTGTGCTGATTGACAGGGCCACCAGTGCAGGAAGACAGGGGTTTGTGCTGTGCAAACACCTTAAGGAGCTCGTTTTAAGCACATGTACACTATACTGTAAGGTTTGGGGTTGGGAAGATGCTGAAATGTTTTTGAAAGAGTTTTTAACAGCAGCAATGTTGTGGGAATATTCTTAGTTTAAAAACAAAAAACTGGTTCTTATTTGTAATGCTATTTATTCCTAAAATTAACTTTCATCGGATGTTACTCCTGTATTCTGTCACACAATCCTTCAGATAATTAATAAGCTGACAAATATTTGTATCATTCTTGCTATATTGAAAACTATATTAATTTTCATTCATTCATTTTCTTTTCGGCTTAGTCCCTTTATTAGTCTGGGGTCACCACAGCGGAATGAACCGCCAACTTATCCAGCATATGTTTTATGCAACGGATGCCCTGCAACCAATCACTGGGAAACATCCATACACACTGGGAAACCCACGCCAACACTGGGAGAACATGCAAACTCCACACAGAAAATGCCAACTGACCCAGCCAAGGCTCGAACCAGCGACCTTCTTGCTGTGAGGCGATCGAGCTACCCACTGCGCCACCATGACGCCCTATATTAATTAATTAATTTATTTTTCATTTTTTCATATATGTTTTTAGAGATTTTTTTTTTGAGGAATCTATAATGTCATCAATTTGTTCCAATGACCAGTTCATATATCAATATACACCAATTCATATTAGATATCATTTCAGAGGTATTATTAATGTAAATATAGTTCAAAATGTGACTATATTTATTTACATGACTAAACCCTCTGAAATAAAATTTTATATGAATTGCTTTTTATTAGTCACTAGTCATTTGAAGCAAAATAGCAAGGTCGTTGGGGCCAATCAAATCAAAGAAGGTGGAACTTTATTCTTCATACACACCAAAAAGAATTCCAGTGAAGTGTTACAGTTTTTTATGGTGAAAGAGTGCAGAAACATTTACACTGTAAAAAACAAAAATTATATATATTTTTAAAAACCAAGCAGTAGATAAACAGATAATGTCCTGGCAGAAAAGTACTGTATATCTGTTAATAATGACCATTTGTTAATCAATTATTTGCCAGTACAATATCCATTTCTTTTTGCAGTGTATTTAATATTTGACAAAGGTTTCATGTCTTAAAAAACTGTTTTCTGCCCTCTAATGTTCAAGACATGGTGAAGTGTTTTACCTAAAAGGAACATTTCTGAGGAACCCTGGCCTATAGTACACCAAAACAAGACAGCATCTTTTGGGACTGTCGTCCTCTCAACACGACTACCAATCTCTACAGCAGTTTTACACCCACAAATCACTGTGACTACTATAAGACATGGGAACCATAATCCTCTAGGAACTGGTTAAACAGTGACTGATCATACTCGACCAGAATTAATAAAAAGGGTTGAAAACTAAATGAATCTTTAAATTCAGCATAGCACTTCTAATACCAAAATTAAATGCTCTTTCATTTCAGATGTTTGAGAAGGAATCACAATGGGAGATAACAGAACAAATCATGGCTTTAAGCGACACTTAACATTAATCATTTATATATTTAAAAGAAAAGGATAAGAAATGTAAAAGAATGGTTCACTCTTTTTCCCCCTTAAAAATGCTGTAATCAAATTTTAACAAGTACTATGTACTAGAATTTTAATTAATCATTTGTTAATCCATTTATTGTGAAGATACATGAATTTGCAGTGTGTGGGTGTGTGTGTGTGTGCGTGCGTGCGTGTGTGTGTGTGTGAGCGCATGTGTATACCTGCAAGTAATTACAGATGTAATCAAGTTCTGTCAAATTTCTGTACAAACTGTATACTGATATAACCTAACCTAACCTTAGCTGTACCCCAATTAATAAAGCGAAACGGTTACTACGTAACCCTCGTTCCCCGAGGGGGGGGAACGGAAATGCTATGTGGAAACTTCCACTGTGGGGATTTTGTCAGAAGCCAATCATCTGAAAGAGTAATAAAACGGGCCAATGAAATGGCGGTGTCAGCGTGCACAGCAAAGACACCTTTTCTACTTGAAGAGCCGAATTAAGCTGTCAGCTAAGGCACAACCACTGTGGCGAAGGAACATAGTATTTCCGTTCGAGGGTTACGTAGTAACCGTTTCGTTCCCCAGGGGAGGGGAACTTAAATGCTATGTGGAAACTTCCACTCTGGGGAAATGTATGGAAAACGCCACCGCAATTGAACCTTACCATGTCACTGGTGAGAGGTTAGCCAGGCTATCCGCGTGAGTGCACCATCATCACCAGAGATGTAGCCCTCCAAAGTGCCCCCTGGCCCTTACTTGCCTTACTTACCTGTGAGGCATTTAAGGCTTATTTATATTTTTTGGGGAGTTGTAAAAAATACACCTAGTTGTTTCTACGAATTTTAAACTACGACAGTACGTTGGGAAAGCGTGCAGTCCCAATAGGGGGGACCTGGTGGCGAGAAGACATATGGACTAACCCTGAGAAGGGGAGTACACATATGAAGGATGGTTAGCGGGGAGGGAAGACATGGGCGAGGGGGGGGAACCACAGAACGCGGGCTGACCAGGTGGGCATGCCAACAACGTAATGGGTCAAGCACCTGACTCCTACGCTGAGTCAGATGCTGGGGGCCTTGGAGGAACTCTGTAGGGTTAGCCAAATGGGGAACTCAACTGAACAGAGTAAAAAATGCACACCTATCACTGTGTTAGAGAGAAAGGCACCGCAAGTATGTTACAACACCAAACCGAATTTCCTCATTCACCGGAGTTCACCAGCACACGTGAGGAAATCGGCTCCACTCGAAGATTATAAAATCTTGCAAATGTATTAGGTGTTGCCCAGCCCTCAGCTCTACAGATATCTGTTAGAGAGGCACCGCGTGCTAACAGCCAAGAAGAAGCGACGCTCCTAGTGGAGTGCGCTCTCACTCCGGGGGGACATGGCTCGCCCTGGCTCAGATTAGCGAGGGAGATGGCATCCACTATCTAGTGGGCCAACCTCTGCTTGGATACGGCACTTCCCTTCTGCCGACCGCCATAACAGACAAAGAGCTGCTCAGAGGATCTAAAGCTCTGAGTGCGGTCCACATAAACATGCAGAGTGTGAACAGGACACAGCAATGAAAGGGCTGGGTCTGCCTCCTCCGAAGGCAGCGCTTGCAGGCTCACTACCTGGTCTTTAAATGGTGTGGTTGGAACCTTGGGCACGTATCCAGGCCGGGGTCTCAGGATCATGTGAGAGAAAGCCGGCCCAAATTCCAGGCACGAATCACTGACCGAAAATGCCTCCAAGGGAGCCCTCGGTCAGGGAAAAAAACCACTGGCAATAGGTGCTCTCAGAGGAAGCAAACAGGTCGACCTGGGTTTTCCGAAGCGCAACCAAATCAGCTGAACAGACTCGGGGTGGAGCCTCCATTCTGCCGGACGTGGAAGCTGCCGTGAGAGCGCATCGGCTGCATGGTTGAGCTCGCCAGGGATGTGAATAGTGCGCAGTGATTTTATCCGCGTATGACTCCAGGAGCAGACGGCGAGCGAGCTGAGACATGCGGAGGGAGCGGATACTCCCCATTCGGTTGACATACATTACCATCGCCGTGCTGTCCGTCCTGACCAGCACGTGCTTCCCCTCTAGCACTGGTAAAAAACGGCGCAGAGCGAGATACACTGCCAACAGCTCCAGACAAATGATATGCCAATGCAACCAGGTTCCTTTCCACGGACCTGCATGCCCGCAACACATGGCCGCCCAGCCGGTGCTGGAGTCATCCGTCGAGACAACAACATGCTTGGACAGATGTTGTGAAGCCCGGCCTTCCACCGAGGAAAGACTAAGTTCCCCCTTCTCTGGATGGCCAGTCTCAGGGATGCTTCGTGGTCAGTTTACCGGACTTAACGGCGGCCTGGGGCGGGTGCGCTAAATACCTGCAGGCTGTTCGATGCTGCCGCTTAGCCGGAGGATCGGGCGGGGACGGCGGAGCAGGTCTTGAAGCCGCAGACGGGTGCCCTCGGCAAGGAGCAGCCTAGGTGGATGAATTGGCAGGGGGAATGGTCTTACGAGCCCGCCGATAGATGACTTCACACAACGCACTCGACTGCTCTTTCACCGCGTGAACTCCTGGGTTAATTCACTGACGGTGTCGCCGAACAGGCCAGCCTGGGATATGGGTGTGTTAATAAAGCGAGCTGTGTCAACGTCACGCATATCAGCCAGGTTTAGCCAGAGGTGGTGTTCCGGGACCACTAGTGTGGCCATCTTCCTTCCCAGGGCACGCGCAGCCGACTTGGTGGTACGCAGAGCATAGTCTGTTGCGGTGCAAAGCTCATGCATTTAACCTGGGTCGGAACCACCCTCATGCAGCTGGGTCAACGCCTGCGCTTGGTAGCGCTGGTACGTGGCAATATAGTGCAAGGCAGAAGCAGTCCGCGGCTGTGTAGGCTCTGGCCCCGAGGGACGCAGATAACCTGCACGCCTTGGATGGGAGACGAGCCAGGAAGAGGCACCACGCGGGTATAAGTTGACCGCAATGGTACGCTCAACCTGGGCAATCGACTCGGGTTGCTCCACCGTCAAGGGTGGTGAGAGTGGAAGCGCACGCAGATCGGGCAGAGAAAGGTGCCCTCCAAGACTGTGTGAGCTCACTGTGCACTTCTGGGAAGAAGGGGACGGGAGACTTGAAAGGCTTTGCCCTCTTCATAGCCTCCACATAACACCCATCTAGTCTGTCCGGCTGTGGGGCTGGGGGATCTCCAGACCCACAGCCGAAGCAGCCCGGGAAAGCACGGTCATCATATCTGATTCTAGATCCGACGCCTCACTCACCACCCCGGAGGGGGCGGGTTTGGGTCCTCGTCAGATAATGACAGCCCACCCTCCGATGCAGTGATGGACATCTGGTCCTCGGTGTCATCGAGTGAAAGGGCAACCTTCCGAGAGGATGGAGCGCTTCCTTCACTCGAAGCTTGAATGGAGCGCGCTGAGGAGTGGGAGTGGGAGTGCCAACCGACTTTTGCAAGAGCGAGCAGCGATCTTAGCTGCGCAACAGACATGCCATCGCAGTGATGGTATGGACTGCCAGCGAGCACCGCATTAACATGCTGGACCCCCAAACATGCAACGCAGTGCTTGTGCCCATCATCCAGAGACAGGAAACCAGCGCATCCAGAAACGCACGGTCGGAACGACATCTTGAAAAAGATCCGCTGCACGACCGTGTTGCTCTTTTAGGAACCTTGCTCCTGTATACTAACCGCTCTAGAAGGACCGGACCCAGAGAACGTCCAGGCAAGGGAAAATAGCCCAGCTCGACCATCTGCCACTGCGTGTCACACACTCTGGAACCGGGAGAAATAGCCTGTTCAAACACCAGAAGCTTTCTCGTTCTCTCTCTCTCTCTCTCTCTCTCTCTCTCTCTCTCTCTCTCTCTCTCTCTCTCTCTCTCTCTCTCTCTCTCTCTCTCTCTCTCTCTCTCTCTCTCTCTCTCTGAAGGAGGTTTGGAAGAACCCGAAGACTCTCTCAGTAGCGTGTTTGGCTCTGAAAGCGAAAAGGTGTCTTTGCTATGCACGGCTGGCATCTTTATACATAAATGATTGTGATTGCTGCTAGCTGTGCACGCTGATGCCGCCAATTCATTGGCATTTCATTGGAACGTTTTATTACTCTTTCAGATGATTGGCTTCTGACGAAATCCCCATAGTGGAAGTTTTCACATAGCATTGAAGTTCCCCTCCCGCTGGGGAACAAACTACGCACTGAACACAAAAGATCAGGAACAGTTTTCACTCAGATTTCACTCAGACAGCAAATTTCAAAAGCAGATACACAGTAGTAATGTTATATTCCAACTAATAATGCAGAACTTATTTTTGTGACACACAGGCAGTGGAATAGGTATAAAATGTAAAAAGCTTGTTTTAGACGCCAGCACAATAACTTGAACACCTGTCTGTCTACTGCATCTACAAAGAAAGGTATAGCCCAGTGGAGTGAAAAAATGCTTTCACATTTTAAACATTTTGGAGTAGAAAACCTAAAACAGTATGGTTGTTATTTTAAAAAAATTATTTTTGCTGCTTGTTCAAACTACATATTTAAAACGCGCTGAATCAAAACAATTTTGAGGTTTTTGGGGGACAACTCAATTGTTTTATGTTCAAAATTTTAAAAGTTAAAGTTAACTTAATACACTTGTGTTGGGACAACATAAAGGAATTTTTTACAGTGAACAATACTTAAGAAAAAGGGAGTTTTAAAATAAGCAGTTAAATAAAAAAAAAATAATAAAAAAAAGTGTACAATGTACCCAACAACTCATTTATCATGTAACAAACGCCTAATTTAAATTGGGAATCAAAATATATGACTCATTTTTCTACAGAACTAAAAAATATATTTTGAAGAATGCTGAAAAACAAATTGTTACTCCTGCTGCATGGACTAAATTTATTTATTTTTTTATTACAAAATATATTTTTTTTTACATTCCACAGAAGAAAAGAGGTCATACAGTTTCAGAATGACATGAGACATGAGTAAATTATGACCATAATTATGACCATATTATTCAATGTACATGTATATTCAATGTATTATCCAGATTAAATTGGCAGACACCATTCAAAAGTTTGAATAATTTGAAGTTCCCACAAAATACCATCCACTATCCAGACAGATATGTGTCTTTTCATTAGCAAGGACTGATGTGATATTTCCTGGGAACATTTTTTTTTTTAATGCCATGATGCCGTAGACGCAAGATGCCACCATGGTCCTTCTAAGCAGTCTGAGAGTGCCCTTTAATGCGGTCTCTAATATATCACATATGGTCTCTGGATTAAGCAGAAGACAGACAGGAACACACATAAAACAGAGGGCCTGAACAGTGGCTGCACTCCACAATGACACTTTTAGGGGGCTGGAACCCTTAATTAAAGCTCAGACGTGAAAAGGGGCCGCAGACAGAGAGGAGAGCAGAAGAAAAGCAAATGAGATGGAGTCCTCCAGACTGTCTGGGAAAGAGTGTGGGAGCGTGTTGCCCCTTGTGCATGTGTGCACGTGTTTATTAATTTAAAGGGGGGGTGACTTATATCATGTCGAATTGTTAAACGTGCAGACGAAGACTTCACAAACTCGCTATTTCATGTTAAAGTCCAATGCTGTTGGGAGATTTCAGACAAACGAGTCAAAATACAACATAAGGATGTATATGCACACATACTGCACATATACACCAGTTTTCTGTCTGAGAAGCACAAAGAGTAGGGGTGAAAGGTCAAACAAGCGCACTACGATGGCTGGCTTTCTCATGCTAATGGCCATACCAATGCACCCCCCGTTCTGTATGATGCAGTGTTTCGGGGGTCCCTGACAGACACTGGGCAACATCCTCCATAAGCATTCTGGGAAATGGGTGGTGACTGACGGTATGTGTCAGAGATGTACAAAAAAGTGAAATATCGTTTAGCCGCGTGGGGAGAGTAAAGATGACAGGCTGAGACATTGGAGACTTTTGTGAAAAGCCGGGACGTCTAGACAGGAATGAAAGATTTCGGAGGCCCCGTTCAATAAGATCGGATTGTTTCTTTCAAACAAGTCGTGCTTGCGAATGACACACGGGCAGGAAAAGACGGAGATGCGGGAGATTACAAGAAAGATGGGAAGTGTTTTTCAAGCATCATAACAATAAAAGTCTTCTTTTTTATTATTTGGCCCCTGATTCTGAATATTTTTCACGGTAAAAATGAATCACATTTTTTTACCATTATTTACAGAATATGGTAACCACTATAATGCCATTCAGTGTAATACACTCAAAACATGACGTTTGCTGTTTGTTCAAACTACTTATTAAAATTGAGCTGAAACTACACAAGGGGCGGTGCGGTGCGGTGGCGCAGTGGGTAGTGCGGTCACCTCACAGCAAGAAGGTCGCTGGTTCAAGCCTCAGCTGGGTCCATTGGCATTTCTGTGTGGAGTTAGCATGCTCTTCCCGTGTTCGCGTGGGTTTCCTCCACAGTCAAATGACATGCGCTATAGGTGAGTTGAATAAACTAAATTGGCCAGTGTATGTGTGTGAATGAGAGTGTATGGGTGTTTCCCAGAGATGGGTTGCAGCTGGAAGGGTATCCGCTGTGTAAAATATATGCTGGATAAGTTGGCGGTTCGTTCCGCTGTGGCGACCCCTGATTAATTAAGGGACTAAGCCGAAAAGAAAATGAATGAATGAAACTACACAATTCTTGAGTTTTTTGGGGGGACAAATTATTTATGTTCAATCCACTTAAATTTGTAAAACTGAATGAGTTAACTGAATTCCTTCATGTTGTCCTAACACAAATCGTTTGTGTGGAACCCAGCATTTTTTTTTACAGTGTAAAGTTTACATATCAAAAAAATATTGTCTGGCATATTTAAAACAAGAATAATTTGCTGACTCATTAAAAATACTGCAGCCCCCCCAAAACAAAAACTTTGATTGTCAATTTGTTTACTGCCATTCTTCAAACCATAGCATTTTACCTATTTGTCAGAATCGAGAGGGTTTTGAACATTCTTGTTTTTTAAAGAATAGTGCACTTGATAGATAAGCATGCATGGTATAAAGTATAAATACACACAATGTTTATAGATATCATATATTTACAGCTATATACTCTTATCCCACACATCTCTAACTCTAACAGAAAACAATTATATAAAGCCAAATGAAGGTAGCCCCAAAACACACAAAACATGCACCCTCTGTATATGCTAATGTACAAACCATCAGAGACTGATGACATCATGTATAAAGAGATCAAAGCAACAAAGATCAACAGGCCATTTGTCTATTGTAATTAGTTTTATGCACACAGCCAACCAGTGAATTCAGTAGGCTACTTCCTAATCATCATCTAATAATGATAGGGGATGTAGACATTTTTACTAACTTTGAGCCAACTTCTGTGAGGAAAAAATAGATATCCATTAACCTAAACTGTGCGCCAATTAAGCTTTAATAGCCAGGAAACAGTTTGGAAACTGGAACCTCACACTTCCTTAATTCCCTCACATTTTAATCACCCCTTTTAAACTAAAACACACATATAATTTTAATCACCAGCTTAATTACAGCTGCTAAACGCGTGATGCCTTCAAAGAAACAGTCCACATAACTTCACAATCAATGTATTAGCGGTTTCAGACGCTGTCATTGACGTGACAATGCGTGAAATTGTAATGAAGCGGGGGGGCAGCCGCAGGGCGTGTCTGGAAAGCCACAAAGACGGACTGGTTTCTTTCTGTGGAAACCGTGATGGCAACGGTCGGGAATGAAGGAGTTAATACCACCAACTTGGCGGACAATAACTTATGGCAGAGACACGTAACAGTGAGTGAGTGATCGGATCAGACACTGACTGGTCGGTTTGTCTCCATCAACCACGAAAGTCAAAATCCACCATGCTAGACACGTGGTTTAAATACTCCACAAGACAACTAGACGAATAAATTACACCAACACTAACAGTTTATATGCACGCTTAGACTGCATCAGCCCACACTATTTTTATATCGCATAGGCTATGACAGTAAATTGTGATTTGGTGCATCATTAAACCAGGATGTGTTTGTTTTCATACTTTAAATAGAGGGTAACATGATTATAATCATCGTACACATTAAGAGTTGGAGGCTATAGACCAACTGATTGGCATTAAACGAAATAAAACGAAATTTAAACAATAAATGAAAATAAAATAAATAGGCCTATGTGCGTGAAGTTTTTTCTTAATTATTTTTATATTAGTTAGACGGAAAAAGCCTCTGCTCTTAAAAGCTCTAATGCAAAAACTAAAATGAATGCATTACTCAATTACACATTTTTATCCTTCTTTTTTTCTCTCCGTTATTTTAATTTTAGACATAATTAGGCGGCCATACATTCTTAGTGTGTAAACTCTTCTCGTGTGTGCGTGTGTGTGTGTGGGGGGGGGGGGGGGGGGAGAGGGGAGAGAGAGAGAGAGAGAGAGAGAGAGAGAGAGAGAGAGAGAGGCGCCTTCATTAGTGCGCGCGCATCTTAATTTTTCCTCCGTGCACCGAGGAATTATGTGACGTCAGCCTCAATTAACAACACAGAGGGTCACCGGGATTAAAACACAGGCTAGCAGTTCTCACAGATTCCCTCGCATCAAAGTAAAGCGCCTTTTGTTTACTGCGCCTCTTCGGCCGCACTGTGCGCATTCTATACACTGCAGGACCCAATTAAAAACCGGAAAATAGTAAATGAAGGCAATGAGATCATTCACAGACCCGCTGATATTCGTTCCAACCAATCAGAGACAGCCAAATAAACCCAGTTATTTTCTAAACGCAAATAGGGCTTGTGGTTGGGAGGGGACGCATTTCCGAGTCAATCAAACGTGAATATATATTTAAGGGTATATTTCGTTATGATATTCATTGCATTTTTATGACATATTGAATACGGGAATAAAAATTATGAAGGTTTTAAATCTGTTCAATGGCTTTATATGCAAACCTAAAAGTGTCCAAACGTGTTTATATAATTCAAAAACGAATACGATATTTAAGATTTTTCACATTTTTTTATTTAATCGATTACGTAATCAATTTTTTTTCTGTTTGAATGTAACCTAAACCAGTTGGCAATATATACTACTGTAACAGTAGCCCACCTTCTTGTAGGCTAGGCTTCTTAACCCATTTAGATTTTTTGAGAAATATTTTACGTTACTTAATGTTTAAAAATTATTCGAATTTGGTATAAAACCAACAATTATTATTATTATTATTATTATTATTATTATTACTATTATTATTATTATTATTATGAAAATAGACGACCATTAAAACATCAACTATTTTTTAAAAGTAGTGAAATACATGTTAAATAAAACTAAAACAATTTCACAAACCAGATATCTTTACGATGCAAGATTGGTCAAACTTTTTAAATCGTGCATTATAATTTAATATCCTAAAACATCCATATATTCAGGACAACTTAGATTTAATGTTTGTTAATTTTACAAACATATTAAAACATCACTGGAGAAAAATGCAGACGATAAAAGGAAAGCAAAACACTGTTAAATTAGTCAAATCTTGTCTATAGCCAACCAGTTGTTTAACCTCTGTCATGGAATACAAATAGGCTAACTCATTCTTCAACAAAGCCAATAAAGGTAACATATTTTACAGCCGGATGCCACGGGATAACCAAGTTCGCAAACCACTTTTTCCCCCGAGTTATTTAGAAACCCACGTCTGTCTGAACTGGTACTTGATAACAACTAACGTTAATTTGTAACGTCACAAAACATTTAAATCCTGAAAGCTCCACAAGAAGCTGCAATAAAACTATAGAACCTTTATATCATGTGTGTGGCTTCAAAGGCTTGGAACAGAGTGAGGCATCTAGTGAAGCAAGAGCAGGAGAAACATTAGTCAGAGAAGTGAGGATAGCAAGATGATCCACCACAACGCTGAAGCGAAGCGTGGGCTCGCCCATACACTTTTTTCCCCCTGGTTTCATGTCAAACGAAGGGTGGCTAATAAGAGACGACAAGCGACTGACGAAGGGACGAGTGGTAATTGGCATGGAGTCGTGGGAAACCATAAACAAACAGCTGCCAATGGCATTTTGTTTTTTCTCATCCCTTATAGCAGTGAAAAGAATCAGAAGCGGAGCTGCTCACTGGCAGCTGGGAGCGGAGCGCGCACGAGAGGCCCAAATAACAAGCTTAGGGATTATATGGTGCCACTGGCATTACACATCACAGGATCACGAAAACTCACGACTAAATGTTCACTTTTCCGAATGATCACCGAGAAAAGTCGTGAATTGTCCACCATAACCGCCGCTCGTGAAAAATACGTTGGCCTACCTGATTCACGACGGACGCCATTTTTTATTTTATTTTACCATTGCAGTGTTGTGGACTTTGACTATTAATTTCATTAATTAATTCGTTAATTAATTAGCTTAATTAAGAAGTAAAATGTGAAACTGTTTTAATTAAAAAGTAAAATAAAAATAAACAGTAAAACAAAACAAATAACAAATGAATAGGACATAAACCAAATGTTAAGTTATCACAAAGGCTACTGCAGTGAAACGTTTATTTCATCCACTTTAAAATTAATTTCTGCTGATTTATTTGAAAATATGAGGAAATTTAGGTAGATAGAAAACGTTTTAAATAAAAAAATGCTCTGTGACATAATAAACAAACAAAAAAAGAAATTCGTTATAAGCAATTCTGAAAAGCATACAAAGATGTGATTTACAGAGAGCAGATGCAAATTAATGCATGATAGCATAAACCCTAATATGAATTGCCAGTCTATTACATCGTCTTTTCACGGTGAAAAGCATCAATAATCTTTTTATTATTTGGAATTGAAAAAAAAATGTGATCATTATCATCTTATGCTATTAGTATAAGCAGGGAAGTTCATAATACACCATAGCTGATTCACATGAATGGCTTTAGGGCAGCACTGAATGAACTGATATATGAATGTTGGTTTAACCTCACAGTGGGATGGACATATCCTTAATCAGTCATAAGGTGGATGTTAAACATAAGGAGGGGTCCCTGGGGTGTGCCCTCAGGGCATATCCCTCCCTTAGCAAGCCCCGTTATCCTTGTGACCTGCTTGTCCTTGCCTAACAGGGTCAAGCCTCCAATTAGCCAGAGGTCAGAGGTCAGGGTCCTCTCCTCTAACATATGGCTCTATAGGCTGATGACCTGCTCCTCAACAACAGGTCAATGTCAGCCGTGCAGTGTTATGTACTCTCATGCAAAACCGATTGGGTTTTGGTTGATCCACTTTGTAGGCTCTAGGAATGGATTTCTAATTTTTCACAACTTTTTTTCTTGTCTGAATAATTTTATTGCTAGTATGATTCTTATTCTTAATGTGATAATAAACATTATAGTGTTCCTCAAGTCTCCTCCAGTGTTAAGAAATACATTTTGCCCCAAAATGTGAAATTCTTGTACTGCTGCACAGAATTATTTCTGTTTTTAAGAGGACAGAATTGAATGGCTGTTCGCACGATCACAGAATTATGAGATATTGAATTTTATTTGATAAAATTATGTGATGAATTATATTGTATATGTCATTAATTTCAAATTGAATGTGATACGTTATATTTTTGAGATATTCCATACAAATATGAGTGACTCAAAAGAATTACTTCTCTACTGAGCTAGATCAACAATTATCTTTATTGTTCTGTTTTTTATACTTTGACTTTTTCATAAGCCCCATAATGCTTTGCACAAATTATGAGAGTAACTTCTGTTAAACTGTAAACAATCATTGAAATAATAATTAAAAAAAACTGGGTACAATGAGCTCCCCTTATTTTTCTCACAGTTCAGCAATCAAATATTAAAAGGAAATGATTCAAATTAACAAATGACTTTCCTCAGACAATAAAAAAAACCCCAAAACTCAAAGCAAGTGTTTCTGCAGCAACATTGTCGACATATTAAATGTAAGTGTACTGTGGGGAATAAAATGATAATAATCAACAGGAACAGAACACAAAAGAACTCTTGCCACAGATTATCTTGTGATATGTTAACATACAGTACCAAACCCAAAAAGGAAAAAATCATTTATTTACACACCCTTGACTTGCTCCAAACCAGTTAGAATTTTTTTTCTTTTGAACGCAAAAGAAGAAATCTTGAAAAATGTTGGAAATCTGTAACTATTGACTTCCGTATTTGTTTTTCTTACTATGCGTGTCAATGGTTACAGGTTTTCAACATTCTTCAAAATATCTTTTTTTTGTGTTCAACAAAACGAAAACACTCTGGTTTAGAACAAGTCAAGGGTGAGTAAATTATGAAAGAATTTAAATTTTTTGGATGAACTTTCACTTTAACTTCATTTACAGTGATGAAAACTGTTCAAAATATGGTTACAGAATTAAAAAAATATATATGATTCATACCAATTTCTGTGCTCAGCATTGCTTGCTTCTTAAAGTTAAAAAAAGGAAAGACTGTGCATTCCCTACAATTCTTGGATGTGCTGAACAAGCAAAAGTCAGGCGCAAAAACAGGCAGAAATAGATTTTGTCATCAACCTGTCATAATTCATATTAAAGATTTCAATCTATGTGCACATATAAATTATCTGTCGATCAGAGAGATTTCAAAAGGGCTGTCTAAATTTAATTCACTGTAATTAATTTTGACTCCCAAACCTTTTTTTGTGGTTTCCATACAATCACCAATGATTGTCTTCATGGGACTGGCGAAGGAAAGGAAACTGCTCCCTGTCATAAACGACATGGTTTATGATATATATCCAGTGGTTTGGGGTTTAGGAGGAAAACGTTAAAAGGGCACAATTGAGCCAGTCATGCATGTTCTGTGTATTCACTCGGCGTGGGCGTAATTCCTCAGAACACTTTTCCTTTGATTTCTTTCAGTTTTCACAGTGTCTCTCAGATGCCAATAATAGACTTGTCCATCAGCCTCTCCCTCCCTTGGAGTTAATTGGAGCTGCAGAGATTCAGACCAAGCTCTGAAGTTTGATTCATCATTGGATCACTAGATTATTAGATTAATCCTCCCCAAGATTAATGCCCCACCTGGACCCCCTTTACCCCCCTGCCAGGCCACACTGCCCCTTAAATGCCCCTAACGGCCCCTGCGCCCTTTGATAGGGCTGACCTGTGCCTTTTCACATATAGAGATTTCACCAGGGCGCTCTGGGAAGTGTGTGTGAGCTCATGCCCAACCGCCGGGGTTGTTGGTTTACTGGGGTCTTCACATAAATGCATGCTGAAAATATGGTGCTAAAATGATCCATTATTTCAGAATAATGACATGTACTTCTTGTTTTAATTCTAAAGTAACCACATGACTCTAAAACACTAAATATAATTTTATTGCAGTCCAGCAGTGTTGATATTGTTTTAATAGCATTTCTGCTGTTTTGCTGTATAGTTTAGAATGTCCTTTCACAGATTGTAACTTAAAATAAAATCATGCTTAGCAGAACAGTTCATTTCACAAGCAGCGACTGAATAGTCCAATAAAAAGGCTTGATTCAAATCAAATTGCCTTGACACAACTACATTTTACATTAAAAGCAGATTAATTGTAAATATTGGCAGGTGTTTGAAATGTCAAATCAATTTTGCCTGACATATGTCTTAAAAAAAAAAGTTGACACTAGTGTCAGCGGTTCATCAGTGCTCAAAAAGTCAAATACATTTTGCCTGATATAATTATTTTAATCAAAGTAATAATGATATTGAAAAACAAAAAGTAACACCAGTGCTTAAAGGTCAAGTCAAATTTGCCTGACCGAGTTATTTTCAATGGTCAGATTTCAAGTAAATTGTAACCCTATTGTGAAATAATAAACTTTTTTTTTAATGAACTATAACCGCAAAGCATTAAGCGTTTGAATAATCATATAATCTTTCAGAAATTTAAATATGTAAGACTGAATTAAATACCACTAAATTACAGAAAGAAATTTGCTTTAATGTTCCAATGTCACTTCCAGCTCCAGGTCCAGACTGGATGGACCCAAACCCAGTATCTGCTGCTCCTGTCAGGGCCAGTGAGTTGCACATCTCTTCACAGCGGAGAGCGGCGTGGCACAAAGAGTCAGGCTAATGAGGCTTGAGTGGCACTGGCACACACAAAACGCTTGGCATCTCTTGGCAAACACAACCTTCTATCTCACTGTTCTCTCTCTCTCTCTTTCTTTTTCTCTCATCATCGCCTTTGCTGGCTCTTTCCGCCAGGCTCATGGTTTCCTGGCAGCGATGCCAGTCTCTGTATGCCATCCTGGGAGGCGTCATATCCCCTCCAGAGAGCTGGCCTCTGCGGCTGATGGAGCCTTTCAGTCCAGAGAATGGGGGCATTGTGAGGGATTGTGGGTCATGGCCGGAGTAGGCGGCAGTTTGCTCATATACAGGCCCCTCACACACTCGCACGGGGTGCTTAGAACTGAGAGCCAAAGATAGACATCCAACCTCTCAGCCTTAAAAATGCCTCCTCAGGAAGTAGCTGTGTGAGAAAGTGTGTGAGAGGTGCATGGCAACACTGGAAGTATGCTCGCAAGTGTTTCTTTTGAGCCTTTAAAAAGCTCAAAAAGAAACAATTTCACGCCATTGTGCGATGCCGTGTTTGTGTATGTGATTTGGTGCCTGCATACATGCATTCACTGCATTCATGTCTGTTGGAGAAAGCAGTTGATCACTGCTTCTTTGAAGGTGCAGTGGTTATACAGTATGTGATTTACATTTTTAGTAATACATTTGGTAACACTTTAGTTTAATTACCATCTCTCACTATTAACTAGTGGCTTATTATCTGCCTTTTGTTAAGATATTGGCTGTTTATTAGTACTTATTATGTGCATATTCTGCATGATCTTATTTCACATCCAACTGCTACCTTGATAACTTAAAAAAAACTATGGCAAATGTCCTAGTTAATGGTTTATTAGTAGTGAGAATTGTACCTTAAAACAAATTGTGACCATAATTTTTATAATTTGTTTATTAAGTACTGTCAAACATTTTATGGCATAACTCCCTTTATGGTTTGTCAAAATATATAGAGTAGCTTGCAAATGCAGTAAGCTGTTGTTAGATGTATCTACTGAACTTACAGGAACATTATGAATTAAAGAGCATGGCGTTTGAAGCTTATGGTACAGTTCCAAAGGAATGCAAGAACAAATAGAAATGAATAGGCCTATACCATTAATGATAAAACCAAGAATCATGTTGTAAAATGTTATGTGGTGTAATCCCAACTGCATAAGGACATTTATTAATTAATCAAGCTCATCGTTGCATTTGCTGTGCCAAAGTTATATATGTGTGTGTGTGTGTGTGTGTGTGTGTGTGTGTGTGTGTGTGTGTGTATGTGTGTGAATAATAATATATACATTTGTCTACTGTAGCCTACTGTATGCATGTATTATGAGTATCTTTATAAATATATTTAAATACATAATAATCTAAAGAATAAAATTGTTTTCTTTATAATATGTACATTTTAGGTCATTTTAGGGTCAAAATAGATTCACGTTTTATTCTATAATAGTTTTTATTCACATTTTTGTGAATTAAGTACCCTATAAGAACTAAACATTATATGCGTGGCGTGTTTCTACCTACTATATTTAACAAATATATAGACGTTTATAACAAAACAGACGTTTTCTGGAACGGAGAAAAGAAACCATACTGTACAAGCATGTACATAATCCTGTACTAACAGACACCAAGGCATGTGTGTATGCATCTGTACACAGTGTTCAGCACAACATCCATCTAATCATCGGTGGAGCTCAGTCAGAAATTATACAGACAAACGAGCACCTGCTCTCTCTCAAAGCTCACTCGGCTCCACCTAGTGGACAGAACAACTCACACACTCGTTGAAAAAAACCCATTGACTGCATTTTCACTGGTCGAACACACACACGCACGCACACACACACCAGCACCCTGGTGGTTATAACTCTTCTCATTCTCTCAAATGTGTATAGAGCTCATTTCCCCACCGCTGGCAGCCCGGAGTGGCCGGAGGTGTTTTGGCACATCACGTATCCTTCCACAAGCGTAGGAGGAGAAAAATAGTACCAGTGTTTTTCTTTTTTCTTTTCAGTTTTTTTGTCTCTTTCTGCTCATGCAGCCCATCCACGGACACCCCGCCTGATTAATATTCAGCCACCGGACTCGTTTCTCTCACCGTGCTGCACTAAGACAAAAGAGCATTGTGGAGACACCTCCTGTTTTAATTATGACGAGAAGGTGCGGAGGGGGTGTGAATGCTGCTGTGTGTGTGTGTGTGTGTGTGTGTGTTTGTGAGAGAGAGAGAGAGGAGACAGGGCGAATTCATTGATTTGTGTGTAAATGTGAGACTTGCTGGTGTGTAAGTCACTCTTTGTGGCGTTTGGTGTGTGTTTGATGATTTTTTTGTGTGTTTTTGTATAGGGGTTTTGTTTCTGTGAAGGTGGTGTGTGCTTCTGTGTGTGTGTGTGGTGCAGCTGCAAGTCTGTTGTGGCTTGTTGCCATCATGCAAATTGGCATCTGATAAAACAGCATTGAGTGAATTTGCTTAAGGGATGTAGAAGAAAAGAAGTAAATAGGAGAGAATTAGTTCATGTTGCAAAACCCATACAAGTCACATAGCATTTCTTGCTTTTTTTCTGCACATGCCCAATGAATCATCCTTAAATGAATAAACCAAAACCTTAGCTTCTTCTTTCTTCTGCTTTTTCTTATGAAACTGTTTGATGCGTGCTATTGAACTCTGATAATCTGCTATTGCATAAGCTCCTCATGGGCAGAACAGTGATTTGACAATGTTAATGTCAGTTTAATGAGAGGCTCACTTAAAGATGGAAATTCGCTGTTATATTTCTCATTCCTTTTACTTGCTTCATACAGCCACAAACTCACAAGTCAGCTGACGTTGTTAGTTTGCAACTGAGAGAGCAGACACAAGTTGCACTGTTCATCAAAATGGTACAATGTTGGATGCCGCAACATTTATTGAATTTGCAAACAAACAGAGTCAGCTCACGTTAATCGTCAGGAAACTCACTAGACTGTCATTAATGCACTCGGGCTTTGGATTAAAAATAATAATTTAGTAAATAATGTCCTGTTTCTGGTTATTTCTACTTCAATGTATCATCAAGAGCCACACTGCCCTACAAAGGCAAGGTGCAGTACTTAGGCAAACACTAAAACTGAGAAATACCTGTAAAGTTTTAAACCAGGCAGTCAAGCTTGTCTGGTTTCTATGAAATGGGACAAAATTGAACAAGGATAGCTTGTCAGATTACAGAACAGATGTCACAAAGCTCATTTTAGGCCTTAACTCAGTTTTGACTAAATGTGTAGTTACTAAGCTTTGCCGTTGGACAGCAACACAGGTATTACTTTGTTTTAGACTCTGGAGGAGTAAGATGTGCCATCTGACTGATCATTTTATATCAAGGAATTTGTGTATTTATAGCATTGGCTTATATAATATTAATCAGTCTATATTGGAAATGACATAATTGTAAGACATAATTTTGAATATGATTTGAATCAAATAGCACTAATTTAAAAAAAGTGCTGAATATTTGAAAATATAATCATTTATTAATAAAATATTGAACATTTCATTTAAAATCTACCCATACTTTCATACAGACATTCTAATCTTGGTATGCTGAACCAACTTTTCTTTTATTTTCAGTCATTTAATTTTCTATATTTTCATTTTCTATACATATATATACACTATTTTATTTCCTCTGGAAGACTGTTGATGCAGTCTAGTTTTTTAATAAAGAGATATTCCTGACATTTATATTTAATCATATAAAATGTAATGAACTGTAAAATCTTAGAGCAAGTACTGTAAATGATCATCGAAAAATTGTCTGTAAGCAATCGCTCACATAATTAAAGTAAAATGTCTCAAACATATGTCAACAACTGCTCATTTTCGCTTGTCAAGATTATGTCAAGACGTGGCATACAGGAAACACTTAATTTAGGCTTTTATAGTGACCCTCTCCAGCAGCAGAGCCAGTTAGAGCCCCTCCACTGTCACAGCACCAGCTCAATTAAGACTCTATGATGGCTTCACCCCACTTGACCCACATTGACCTCTGACCTCCAGGTTCACGCCTCCTACAATCTCAACCATGCATGTGGATGTGATTGGCCAAGGGGGGCATCATGAGGGGGTCGGTTTAGGGCTTTTTGTCCCCTGTGTCCAGCCACCCTCTTTCCCTAAAGAATGCTGTCAGCGCTTTTGTCGTGTTCCTTTGAATGTAATGAGCCCTGAGGGACAGCTTGCAAAAGCAGAAATCCCTTAATCACCACACAAATATGAGTTAAAAGTCACCTTTGTGGGATTGAAGATATCCGGTTTGTTTTTTTATTATACTTTTTTTTTTTTTAATTTAAGCTGTTAAGATTTTTTTTTTTGTTTTTGCTCTTAATGAGAAAATTCACCACTGGTCACCTCCTAAGTTGGAATTTCTAGTCCTAATGGCTTTGTTGTTCATTTTGTTCTTTTCGCTCTCCACTTAATGAACCTCTTGAACTTTAGTGCCCTTGGCGGAAGCAGGTGTGAACATATTAGCCCGATTCTGTTGTGCTCTGTGTTCCATTCAGAACCAAACACCTTCACTCACCAAAGACCAGAACATGGGAAACTCACATAAGCACCAATTTCTGCTGACAGGAAACTTCCTGACCAGAACGGTCTTTGTTTAGAGCTCATATAGTGTGTGATTTGAGCAGTCTTATTGTCAAATGAACTTTTATAAAGCCAAATTAACAGCTTTAATAGGAGTGAATTAACCTGACCAAAGTTTGCTACACTAGTGATTTATTTAAATGTTTAAAAAGGTTAAGAAAAAACACTATAACAGAACGTAATAATATAGATTGAGTCAAAATCACAGGTTATTATGACTAAATGAACCTGACTACATTGAGCTACATTCATTTTAAGAGTCTATTAGAAATAAATGTATAACAACAGAAAATAGAATAGCATAGGATACAATAAAATGTAATCATTTAAAAGTGCATGTTAATATGAATGAATGAACCCGACTATACTTTACAGCATTTTAATGGTCTGATGAATAGAAATAAGTTAATATAGCAATATCACTATAGTCCGTTAATAATTAGGCTCCTTTCTGATTTGGTAAATACAGTATAACTAATTAAGACTAGAATAGAATAGAATAAAATAGAATGATCTGAAACCACAGATTAATATGACTGAATGAACCTACAATGAGGTGTTTTAAGGATCTAATTCGAAGTAAATGTATAGAATAACAACAAAAATAATAAAAATAGATTGGAATAATAAGTGCAGTTTAATATTCATAAATGAACCTGACTACAGCACTTTACAGCAGTGAATCTCATTTAAACGGTCTGATAAAAAAAGATAGCAATACAACTATAGTGAGTTACAATATTAGGATCATTTCTGATTAAGTATAAATTAAGAATAGAATAGAATGGAATGGTACATGATCAGAATAAGTTGTTTGAATGAACCTGACAACAGTCAGTTATACTAGTCAAACTCATTTAAGAGTCTGATTAGGTAGAAATAATTAATTGAGAATAGAAATGGAATAGAAGCAAAGTCACTAACTGAACTGACTGAACCCCACTACAGTAATTGACACAAGTAGATCTAAGTTTTAGGCAGAAATAACCCAAGAATAGAACAGAACAGAATAAGCAGGGGCGTAGCAACCGGTGGGGATGGGGGGATACATCCCCCACACTTGTAGAGACAGACCATTTAGAAACAGGTGATTAATAATAAAATGAACGTAAAATTTTGGATCTCATTCAGCTGTCCACCCCACTTTTAAAATGTCTGCTACGCCCCTGAGAATAAGTATACTTACAGGTTGATTACAACTGAACTCATTTTAAGGGTTTAATTAATTCTGAGTTACTGAAGAACTAGCATACACTCAGTTAGCCAAAGTTTTGTATAGTCTTCAAAGAAACATCAACTAAATCTATGCTAGGTGGTGTCATTGTATTTGTAATCCACCAGCTCTCTGTCTATTTTCCTCGTTGTGCTGTTTGTGTGAGCACTGATCAGAGGGAGGCCTGTGGTTGAAAGGGACCATGGCCCCTGAGCACAGCCTGCCTGTAATCCTGTTAATGTGAGCTAAAGAGAGGCACTCTCCTCATACAGACTGCCTTTCAGAGCCACACACTCCCACTGACCCACTTAGACACATTCTTACAGCGGAAAACTCAACTCATAGAGGAACTGGTTCTTGATTCAGGTGTTTCGGTAGAAGATAAACGTGAAATAAACTCAGGACAATCCCCATTATGTTAATGCATGGTTCCCATTTGCTGATTTTTGGGGAGAACTAATTACTAATGTTGAATATTTTGTTATGGCAGGAGAGTGCAGGTGAAAAAAACATCTATCACGTACTTCTGCTGTTGATTACATTAGGAGTTGCAAACAATTTTTGGGTATTACAAGTTTTCTCAAATATAATGTTAAAAAGGCAACCAAGGAACTATTCATTCATTCATTTTCATTTCGGCTTAGTCCCTTTATTAATCTGGGGTCGCCACAGCGGAATGAACCGCCAACTTATCCAGCATATGTTTTACGCAGCGGATGCCCTTCCAGCTGCAACCCATCTCTGGGAAACATCCATACACACCCATTCACACTTATGCACTACGGACAATTTAGCTTACCCAATTCACCTATACCGCATGTCTTTGGACTTGTGGGGGAAACCGGAGCACCCGGAGGAAACCCACGCCAACACAGGGAGAACATGCAAACTCCACACAGAAACGCCAACTGACCCAGCCGAGGCTCGAACCAGCGATCAGCGACCTTCTTGCTGTGAGGCGAACGTGCTACCCACTGCGCCACTGTGAGGCCCGCATAATTACATACAAACTTCTATTCTATTCTAATCTAATCTATTCTATTCTAAAAGCTATACTAAAAAGATAAAATTTCAATCCAGATTAAATAGCATCTATGGATGGGGAAAATATAACAAAAGATTTAGATTACTGCAAAATATATTGTATAATGCAAGTCATTTTTATAGAGAATCTGAATGTTTAGCTGCATTAGTGAATCAAGGCAACGTGTTGGATTGAGCTATCCGAGATGTGTTTCTTCAACAGGTCTAAATGTCCTTTGAATTTTTTTGGTCTATTTGGAATTTGTTCACTGAATGCTGAACGTCTCCTGCATCTGATAAAATCAAATTGCAGCACAGCAACTTTTCATTTATCTTTATCGCGCACAGGCTTAATTTGTTGCTCGCCTCTAAAGGGAAAGTCTGGTGTAGGTGTAATTGAGAAAACATTCTGCATCATGACGATGTTTCACTTCAATTCATTATTATAAATAAACAGCCTCAGCACTCCATGCGTAAAAAAGCAATAGTGACAATTTGCAACAGCTCAATAGAGTGAAAAAGAGAGCTTTAAACACCACATTACAAAGTAGCACTGGTGCCAAAAAAGACATCTGTATAGGATAGGATAAAATAAAACTTGCAAACAAAAAAGTTAGGTAAGCATTTAGGGGAATAGTGTAAAAATAAATGTTCTGGGAATTTACTCACTCCTAGGCCATCCAGGATTTAGTGACTTTTCACTTCAAGTCAACAACTACAGAGACTTTTGAGTAAAAAATAGTAATATATAGTATTAAACTTAGCAGGAAAATTAAGAGGCCACTTGAAACTTCTTTTTGTATTTATTAGGCATTTGTTTGAGTAAAATAGTTACTATTTGTTTTATTCTGTAAAGGTTTGATAACCATATTTCATACTTCAAAAAAAAAAAAACATTGTCGCTTACAGCATTTTTTAATCAGAAAATGACAAATGGTCAGAATAAAAATGGCTTTATTTGTTGTGAATGGTGATTGAAAATCAGGATTATTTTAAAATCAGGATTTTTTAACTCTTGTGGAGTTAAAAAAAAACAAACAAACCCATTGATATTGTCTAAAATGAATATAAATGTCTAAAAACATGCCATATTTTTGTTGTTTGATGAAATTAGTTTTCTGGAAAAAATATCAGTATTTTAAAGAGTAAATAAAAAACAAAAGTTACATTTTATTTTAACACATAATAATAATAATAATAATAATAATAGTAATAATAATAATAATAATAATAATAATAATAATAATAATAGTGGGCCTCACGGTGGCGGAGTGGGTAGCACGTTCGCCTCACAGCAAGAAGGTCGCCGGTTCGAGCCTCGGCTGGGTCAGTTGGCATTTCTGTGTGGAGTTTGCATGTTCTCCCCGTGTTGGCGTGGGTTTCCTCCAGGTGCTCCAGTTTCCCCCACAAGTCCAAAGACATGTGGTACAGGTGAATTGGGTAGGCTAAATTGTCCGTAGTGTATGAATGTGAATGGGTGTGTATGGATGTTTCCCAGAGATGGGTTGCAGCTGGAAGGGCATCCGCTGCGTAAAACATATGCTGGATAAGTTGGCGGTTCATTCCGCTGTGGCGACCCCAGATTAATAAAGGGACTAAGCCAAAAAGAAAATGAATGAATGAATAATAATAGTAATAATAATAATAATAATAATAAGGTCTAAATCTAGAGAAACAAGTCAAGTGCTGCTCCAGATTGTCATGAATGCCCTCATGATCCTTTGCCGAAGGCTGTGGATTAAAGGTAATAATGTTGTACATGTTATTCATTTTTTTCATTCATTTGCTTCATAAGACCTCAATGTATCATCAGTAGCCAGGGGTATTCATTTTATTTAGACCAAAAAATAAAATAGTGACTCTGAAAATGCTGTCAGCCTTTAATTTGCATTTATGAATCACAAAGCACCACAGTTTTATGTTCAACTGAAGGAGAAAAGCACCGACAAGTACAGCTTGAATGTGAATCAGTTTCAAAAAGTGTACATTTTTAGTTGAACTACTCCTTGAAAAGGTCAAATTAAATCAAAAATCTAACATCTGAATTTATAGAAACAGTAAAAACATGAAAATCCATATCTTAAGCATCACGTTAGCAGATAAAAAAGTTTAAAAAGTACCAAATATGAATTATAAATATAATAAATTATATCATTAAACTGTATTGGTTAACATATACAGTATATCTATGAGTCCTTTGCTTACTAATGAATGGAGTGAAACGGCTACAAACTCCTACCTTGTCGTGACAAACGTTCTCAATTATCCGGTCGTGTATTACACCTCTCCCACTGCTTGCTGACTCAATTTAGCCTATTCACACGGGTCTGAGTTTCTCACATCTACTGTTTACACACAGAACTGCTATTTTCAACCCGATCCTGCTGAACCCACTTAAAAATCAGGTTGACTTGTTTCCCTGAGTCCTCCAGTGTCCAGTGTCGTCTCCTGTCTCCACACAAAGGCCTTATACTGGCCAAATAAGCTGACTCATAATGCTGTATACAGAGAGAGAGAGAGCGAGAGAGAGAGAGAGTCAATCCCGGCTTGACTGTTTTGACACTGTATTGGTTTTCCACACAGCAGAGAGCCAGGCTTACACAAATTAAAGGTGTGAATCCCTCTCTGTGGACTTGCGAAAGACACAGAGCAGCAGGTGGACGTGATCTGGACACCAAACTCATGCTCTGTGTCTCGCTGCTGCTCTGTATTACATTTCACACTGTCTGACAGCTAAGATCTTGATCATCTGCTAATAAAACGCAGGAAAATGTAGTCAGAGCGATTTGTTGTCATGATTCCGCAATCATGACAACAAATCGCTCTGACTACATTGCTGTTTTGAAAACAAATTTGCAACCAGATTTAAAGTATTACATTTTCTTTATTACATTCTCAAAATATAAATGTATAAATTATATAAATATACTTTTTGCATTTTTAAATGTTCTTTTGGCTTAGTCCCTTTATTAATCAGGGGTCGCCACAGCGGAATGAACCGCCAACTTATCCAGCATATGTTTTACACAGCAGATGCCCTTCCAGCTGCAACTCATTACTGGGAAACATCCATACACACTCATTACACACATACATATGGACAATTTAGCTTACCCAATTCACCTATACCGCATGTCTTTGGACTTGTGGGGGAAACTGGAGCACCCGGAGGAAACCCACGCCAACACGGGGAGAACATGCAAACTCCACAAAGAAATGCCAACCTACAACCTTCTTGCTGTGAGTGCTGTTTGCTACCCACTGCGCTACCGTGACGCCAATATGCAATTTCGGTTATTTATTTAATTTATTAGTTAATGAAAACAACAAAAACATCTTCTTTTTTTTTTAACTACCACATACAGTATGTTGCCTCATAGTAAAACGTTTGCATAATCATCTACCACAAACATCTACCAGCATTGGAAGCGCTGTTATCTAACAAACAACGCTCTGCCAAACACTGAGTATGTCCTTGTCGATCTGATGCAATGTCATCGCAGTTAGCCGGTCCTCTCTCAGCTGAACACACACACATGCAAACATAACGTGTTGTTTTCTCACATCAGCTCTGACTTTCATACTTTCACGTCAACAATCAAAATTCGTCAGGGTCAGACAGGCTTCATTAGGGTACGATAAATAACATGGACCTCTGCCAGATACTAAAACCGGCCGGCTAAACCTTGTACATTAGAAAACCATAACACTTCAAGCCTCTGCAGGCTCACTCCAATTTGCACTTCACTGGCTCCAGGCGGCCAACATAGAATATAACAGTTATCGAGCTATAACTGTGTATTCTTGTGCGAAAAAGGTCAGAATGGATATGCCGGGCAAATAGATGAGGGAAGTTTTGAAATGAATATTAATCTTCAGCATTACAGGATATTCACAGTCAAACCCTCAAGCACGGCTGGATGATTTTTCTAGTTTAATTGATTAATTAGGATATTTTTATGAGGATTCGACCACATAAAGACACAACAGCTCTATAACGAACTGTAGAATATATCATTAATGATACAAAAAAAAACATGTATCTGATACTATTATAGCCTATTATACAACCACACTGTGTGGTTTTTGGTTTAAAATCAAATGACATAGGCAGAGAAATGGCAAAAAAGCCAGTCTTACAGACACACTTTGAAATTTAACTTCTTTGAACTGAGGTACGTTTACATGACATCAATTTACTACAAAAAAGTTTTTAGCATTTTTTACATACAGCAACAGTCAAAACAATCATGGTTCACATGGATCTATGAAAAAGACCAAAGTGTTGTATGCAAACACCTGTACACATACTGTACATTGCTGTAGTCCACCATTGCTGTTTAGGTTGTCAAGTATTAACAAATTCACCAGCTCGCAATTTGTACTCTTTATTTAACCCATCCAAGTGGGGTGGTGAGAGTGTTGGTTGTTCACTCGCACCACTGACAATCCATCCCGGTGCCGGGACTCGAACCTGCAGTCTTACGATCAGGTTCCGATTAGGCCACAGCTGCCCTACAATAATAGTCTTCCTGTAATAATCTGTTACAAAATGTTTTCCTCAAGCATATATATATATATTTTTTTTTTTATGAGCATAAAAAAGAAGTCAACTGATATTATGTAATGAATCGAATTTTTCTTTTAGCTACATTTTCATACATAAATATTCATTCAAATATATTCATAAATGCAAATACACTAACAATAACAACTGTGAAATTAAAAAAGTCCATTAAAAATTCACAAAATAGTAAAGCTATAAAGACCTTTAACCTATTTGAAAAATATTATATTAATAATTGGTGATAAAAAAGTAATTTATTTGTAATTATGCTTTGTATTTTTATTTATTTTAAGGCCCCGCTTCCGTTTTGTTCTGTTAACCTTCTTCTGTCTTTACTTTTTTAGTAATTGTTGTTACTTTGTACAATTGCTTATGGACTGAACATGTAGTACTCGTGCATGATGTCATCACTTTTGCACATTTGAGTTATATAGTACACACACACACACACACACACACACACACACACACACACACACACA
>CAIGQW010053747.1:11450161-11490043 GCA_903798125.1 Danio choprae
TGGTAGGGTTTCACCAACTATTCTTCTTGTTTAATCTGGAATATAAAGTCTACACTAGAGGCTTAGTAAGCACTGTACATTAAGCTAAGTGTATCGTGCAATGCAAAAATATTTATTAGTGTTCAAGATGTAACTATCCCTTTACATCGAGAACTGGGCTAGATTGTAACTTGCACGGTGCTGATATTTGTATAGTTGTTGTCTGGTTGTTTGACTGGCATTATCATATAGTTATATAGCGTGCACAAATAGGGAAGTTTGATGCAGGTTCTTTAGTTCTCACTCTGTAAAAAACTTTGAATCAAAAGTCTCGTGACAGTCATGGGACCAGACATATGACTGCAGCAGGGCATTCTGGGTAAGGTCTGCGGTCAGACTGGAATGTAAAGTTACAGGAAACAGATGTGGATTCGCTGTTAACAGCTGAGTAAAAGGAGAGGGGCTTTTCCTGCTGTATAACATGCCTGAACAATTGTAGAAAAACTACTGGGGCTGTTTAAATATATATCAATACAAAAATAACACATTCAATTGAATAATTAATATTTCATATTTATTTTATTAGGCCTCTGCTTGTTTGATTTTGTATAAACATTGCCGTGTTTGGTGATGATTTAAACATTTGTTTGCAATTTTAGCATAATTTCATTCATTCATTCATTCATTCATTTTCATTTCGGCTTAGTCCCTTTATTAATCTGGGGTCGCCACAGCGGAATGAACCGCCAACTTATCCAGCATATGTTTTACGCAGCAGATGCCCTTCCAGCTGCAACCCATCTCTGGGAAACATCCATACACACCCATTCACACTCATACACTACGGACAATTTAGCTTACCCAATTCACCTATACCGCATGTCTTTGGACTTGTGGGGGAAACCGGAGCACCCGGAGGAAACCCACGCCAACACAGGGAGAACATGCAAACTCCACACAGAAATGCCAACTGGCGAGGCTCGAACCAGCGACCAGCGACCTTCTTGCTGTGAGGCGAACGTGCTACCCACTGCGCCACTGTGAGGCCCAGCATAATTTCATTTAATAGTAATTTAGAAGTGTTTATACCAACAGTATCTGCTCTCACAAAATGTTACACACATGGAGTCTTAAAATTAAATGTAATTTATTGGCATCAGTTCCATCATTAGCCTATTACAGTGAATTTTTCCATTGCACAAAATGCATTTTATGGTATAAAAAGGTAATGTAGATTGTTAAAATGTTATTTTCTCTTTAGAAACAAATACATTCTTTTAGCTATTCTCTGAAAGCTATACAATATTACCATATCTCCATTTTGGGAGCTTTTTGTTGAGAATGCATGTTGGGGTTTATACTGTGTTGTGTCCTCTAATAGAAACGCCCTTAAAATCTTCACGAGAACCAAAAATTACTCCTATGAGATCAATAATTTTAGGTATTGTTATCCTTGATTTGGTCAGTGAATGAAATTCCCAATCATCACGTGCACACACAGACAAAAAAAAGGCTAAAAGTTTTGTAAAGCATGAATGAGCAAGTGTGTATCACTAAATAAATGCTTCAATCATTTAACGCATCCGGGTCAAAGTCAATCTTTCCTTTCAGGTTTTGCAGGTTAATATGTAATAATATCACATTAATCCCAGTGAACACTGTGTTTTACCAAGAACTTGCAGTAAACGTGATGCAGAGGAATGATCTAAACAGAGTAAATGCTGTATCTAAAATTATCTTATGACGCATTTTTTTGTAATTCAATTATTTCAGTGTTGTCTTTTATGTCAGATGCTTAAATCGAACCATTTACTTTAGTCAAACAGAATACCGCAAACTATCACTAGCAACTAGTTTATGTTTAAATTATACATTGATAAAAATGAAACTTACAGGGAAACTTACAGGGTAGAGCTGTAAAAACATTATTGGCTAATGTCTACTATTCCTCCTGTAATAATGTAATTTTTATTAATGCACTACATTACAAAATAAATTTAAATGTTACATGTATAGAAAACAATGACACAAGTTGTATATGAAACTACTATTATGATGACTTAACTTGTTGTTAAAGATGAAAGAATATGCAAGAATGCAAAATTCAGTGTTAATTGGTGACTTTGAACATATGCACAGACTTACAGTAAATATAATGCCAACTGATGTGTTTTCAAATGTCACTTTGATTGCAACAGTACAGTTTAATTGAGTAATTTGATTGAGTAGCAGGGCCATTTAAAATCTTTCATTTTTAGAGCACTGGTTCATTTGGGAGGCATTGTTTTGCCGCAAGCCCTAATTTCTGACCCTGATTTAAAAGTGACACTCTTTATTCCTTTTTTACATTTCACTTTAACAGGGACAGATGCAACCATTTAGTTTAAAGGTATAGTTCATGTTACAGAATTATTGGATGTATTATTTTACAATTACATCTAAAGTGTTGCAGGTAAATATAGACCCATCCCCTGATGTTGCCATTTTTGGGGTTCCAAAGAGTTGGTCCCAGTTCAATTCTAAACCACTTGATGTTTTGGCCTTTACCTCATTATTAGCTAGGCGTCATATTCTACTTTACTGGAAATCAAATAAGCCTCCAACTACATCCCAATGGCTTGTGGATACCATGCATTTTCTAAAGTTGGAAAAGGTTGGATGCCCTGGGAAAACTAATTTCTTTAAAAAGTGGCAATGTTTTATAACTTACTTTAACTCTCTTAACATCTTGCCTTCCATTTAATAGATGCACTCTCCTTCCTTTTTAATTTATTTATTTCGAAGTAATTAAATTTTTGTTTGTTTTTTAACTATTATTATCTTATACTGTTTAATTGTAAATATTTGCTTTCAACATTGACAATGTATTGTGATTGTTGAATGTCTGCATTCATTTGGTTGTAATTTTCTGTATACACTTTTATTACTCTTGATTCCATTTTTCTTTTTTCCTTATTATTATCATTATTTTTTTTCTATTATTATTTTTTTCTTCTCTTTTGTAAAGAAAAAAAAGCAACAACAAAAGAATGATATGTAATGATTTGTACTGAAATGGTGTTTGTTTTTTCACAACAAAAAATTTTAACATGAAGGTATATTTCACCCAAAACTAAAAATGTAATCACAATTTACTCATCCTCAAGTGGTTATAAACCTTTATGTGTTTCCTTCTTTTGTTGAGCAATAATTCCAGCTGCAACCCAGTACTGGGAAACATTTATACACACAATTGAATTGAATTCACACACATACACTATGGCCAATTTAGAGAGGACAGAACCACTCAGCCACCGTGTCGCCCCATTTCCAGTTTTCTTCAAGATATATTTTTTTGTCTGTTCAACAGAAGTGAAATGATGAAACCCTATTCTAAACTGAATGCAGTGAATTGACACTTTATTATTTTTTACTTTAATTTTAACACCCATAACAGTCTAACTGTGCAGTTTTAGCACCTTTTCCTAAATTTGTGGGGCATTTTTGTTCATTATGGTCACATTTTAGCCTCAAGCCCTCATTAATTTACAATCTTGATCTAAAGTAGCGAATTGACACTCTTTATTCACATTTCACTTTAATTGCAATGGCTGAAATAGTTTAGATTAATTCTGCAGGGACAATTTCTCCTCTTAACTTCAATTTGTGGAGCATTTTCTTGAATAAATCTGGGTCATGTTTTTGATTCCCTATTCATAAAAGTTGAAGGTATTCTTAAATATAGTCTGCTCAGACTTGTCATCACATCAGCAGGTCGTCCGGCTTTTGGCCTGTGATATTTATGGGTTTGCTTGTATCTTTGTGAGTAATCTGCACAATACATGAACGACTAACGCTAAAGGGGACTTTCCTCGACATATATTTATATCTTAATGCTGACTGCATGCCTATACAGTAAACATCATGGGACAGCTTTGTAGACCTCAAACACTGACACACTGCACAGGGAACATGCATTGTTGACTAACAAGGGGAAGTGTTTGTGACAAGTTAGCAATGCCCCAGGTGATTGACCCTGAGAAAGATGCTATTTATTAATATTGAGTTTGAAGTCATAAGTTTGCTTCCAAGACATACGGTCGGAGATCAGACCGTATGTCTTGGACACTCGGGTAAAGAGAGGGGCAGAGCTGTCAACTGATCACCACCTGGTGATGAGTTGGATCCGCTGGCAGGGGGGAAAGCTGGACAGGCCTGGTAGACCCAAGCGAATTGTGAGGGTCCTCTGGGAACGTCTGGCTGAACCTCAAGTCAGAGGGATTTTCAACTCTCACCTCCGGAAGAGCTTTGACCAGATCCCGAGGGAGGCTGGAGACATTGAGACCGAATAGTCCATGTTCTCCGACTCCATTGTTAACGCGGCCGTAAGGAGCTGCGGCCGTAAGGTCTGTGGTGCCTGTCGGGGCGGCAATCCACGAACCCGGTGGTGGACACCGGAAGTAAGGGATGCCGTCAAGCTGAAGAAGGAGTCCTACAGGGCTTGGTTGGCTTGCAGGACTCCCGAGGCAGCTGATGGGTACCGACGGGCCAAGCGTGCTGCAGCCCGGGCGGTAGCGGAAGCAAAAACTCGGGCCTGGGAAGAGTTCGGGGAGACCATGGAGGAAGACTATCGGTCGGCCCCAAAGAAATTCTGGCAACAGCTCCAAATTGTGATTACAGCTGTACGAACAGAGCAGGAGTTTGGTTCGCATTGCCGGCAATAAGTTAGACTTGTTTTCAGTGCACGTTGGACTCCGGCAGGGCTGCCCTTTGTCACCAGTTCTGTTCATAATTTTTATGGACAGAATTGCAAAGCGCAGCCTTGGGCTGGAGGGGGTCCGGTTCGGGGACCACAGGATTTCATCTCTGTTATTCGCAGACGATGTGGTTCTGTTGGCTTCATCGAACATGGATCTTCAGCATGCACTGGAGCGGTTTGCTGCCGAGTGTGACGCGGCTGGGATGAGAATCAGCACCTCCAAGTCCGAGGCCATGGTGCTCCACCGGAAAAAGGTGGTTTGCCATCTCCAGGTTGGAGGAAAGTCCTTACCCCAGGTGGAGGAGTTCAAGTATCTTGGGGTTTTGTTCACGAGTGAGGGAAGGATGGAACGTCAGATTGACAGGCGGATTGGTGCAGCGGCAGCAGTAATGCGGTCGATGTACCGGTCCGTTGTGGTAAAGAAGGAGCTGAGCCGAAAGGCAAAGCTCTCGATTTACCGGTCAATCTACGTTCCTACTCTCACCTATGGTCATGAGCTTTGGGTCATGACCGAAAGGACAAGATCTCGGATACAGGCGGCCGAAATGAGTTTCCTTCGCAGGGTGGCAGGGCGCACCCTTATAGATAGGGTGAGGAGCTCTGTCACCCGGGAGGAGCTCGGAGTAGAGCCGCTGCTCCTCCACATCGAGAGAAGTCAGCTGAGGTGGCTCGGGCATCTGTTTCGGATGCCTCCTGGACGCCTACCTAGGGAGGTGTTCCAGGCATGTCCCACCGGGAAGAGGCCTCGGGGAAGACCCAGGACACGCTGGAGAGACTATGTCTCTCGGCTGGCCTGGGAACGCCTCGGGATCCCCCCGGAGGAGCTGGAGGAAGTGTCTGGGGAGAGGGAAGTCTGGGGTTCTCTCCTAAGACTGCTACCCCCGCGACCCGGCCCCGGATAAGCGGTTGAAAATGAATGAATGAATGAATGAAGTTTGCTTCCGCCAGATAATAACTAGCCTGACCAGTTAAAATTGTCAGCTGACCGAAGATGAGCAGAAATGGGAATGTGCATCAATAAATCACATGCATCTTTTTGCAAACTGCCAACAGACTTGCAAATGGCTAAATATCTAAATGGGTCTATTAGTTTTAGTGTGACTAAAGCCATCCAGGGAAGTCAAAGGTATAAATTATAATGAAAATCAATGGCAATAATTAAAAGCTAGTGGTAATAAAATAGTGGTATTTATGTGCAAAAATATGACCATATAAATAAGAATTTGCTTTATTTTTTGCATTAATTTAATTCTATCAAGGATGTAAATACTTATGGTGTCCTGATATATAATTAAATTGTTTATTCATTTATGGCAGGTGAAAATGTTTTTAATATCATCTGGAATGGGAAATAAGATAAGGAGTCTCTAAAATATTATTAGAATTCTTGGCAGTTGGTTCTAGTAAATATCATATACATAATTTCTACAACATGTTTATAGGATTCAGAAGGGTATTCATATTGGGGTCAATGGAAATGTTTGGGGGGGGGGAGCATATGTATTTTTAAGTGTTAATTAATAAATAATTATTAAAGAAATAATGCTACAAATAATGCAATGAAATAAAAATGCAATTAAAGAAAAATGACAAAAATCGGCTTTAAATCAATAATCAATATAAAATGCATTTTTGGGAGAATTGTAATGCCACAAGCCCTTGTCATTTCTGACTGTAAACTAAATGTAATGCCACAGATTGACACGGTTTTACATGTCTACATACATTGTGAGAGATGTAAAACTCTAAAACTGTAACCTGACACCTGACATCATCGCTCGGGCTGGTGTTTAATCTATTCCAGATACTCTTCCCTTCCCCTCAACAAGAGCAACTTCCTCAAAACTCCCGCATAAAAAGAGGTCTTCGACAACTCAGTTTCAATCCAGCAGCCATCTGTTGTTCTAAACTTTTGGACATCGCTCAGGTAATCAAAGACTCTCGACTCAACTGAAGTGTGCATTGTTTATATGTTAAGTACATTAGTCTACTCGTAAATATGACCAAATCGAAACAATTGAAGTTCTCGGTGCAGCTTTCGTTTTCTGTTGTACAGAGCTTTTAAAGTGGAATATTTGACAGATTTAGCTTTAATGTAATTCAACGGTTAATTTCTTCTCGCATACTTCAGATCTCACTCAATAGTTGCTTCTCTAAACCGACCAAACTAAGCTGCAGTTCGAGTTTCGTTTTTGCTTGCCATTTACAGTTAACAGGGAGCTAATAGTTCTCGGTGTGGTTTTGCACCTTTGACTGCAGGTCAGAATGTGTAGATTTGGAGGATTCCCTCTGCTGGTGGTGCTGTGGTGTGGACTGGCCCACTCTCTGGACAATCTCTCTCTGGACGAAGCTTGGGAGAGCTGGAAAATCACTCACAGGAGGGAGTACAATGGCCTGGTGAGTAAACAGCCTACAAAGCCTGACAATTCAATTTCAATAGATTGGGTTTGTGATTTCTTCTTCATTGGGGATAGAAAGCCTGTTTGTCTTTTCTCTGGAAAAGAGATGGGTAAAGACTTGTTTTTATGTAATTTTATCTGTGACTACAGTGATTGGAATGTTCTTGCTTGGTGTGTTTCCAGTAATGCTGTGCCTGTAACTTACATACACTACACCTCAGTAAAACGATAAGGAAAATCTTTTTGTTTCAGGAAATGTTATTTTTTTTACATTTTATTCTATCTATCTATCTATCTATCTATCTATCTATCTATCTATCTATCTACAGGTAAGAGTAAGGTAAAGGGAATTGATTGACAAGTGAAATTTTCTGTTAATTTACTCACCCTTTGTTCATCCAAGATGAGATTACTTTTTTTCTTGACTCTTTCATAAAAAAGATTTTTAGCTGAAGCCATGGTCCTTGATGATGCATAAAATGCAAGGATAATTTCCTTACATAAAAATAAAAAAGGAGGTAATTTGTGAGCGCATCTTTTATGACCTATAGTTACATTTTAAAGGGAACCCAGGTAATTAAGACTTATATGGCTTAATGATGCTTCCTGAATATGTAGTAAAAAAAAAAAACAATGTCAGATTTACGTTATTTATACACTTTTGGACTATGGGGGGCGCCATTAGTTTAGTTGAGCAGTTCAGTGTGTGATGTTACAGTACGTAAATGGATGCAGTTGGATACATGCTTCTGGACATCAGTTGAAATCCATGGCAAAAGGCATAGAGAAAAAAGCTAGACAACAAACTTGTCACCATCTGTCTTTGCTGCTGCATTAATTATAGCTGGATTAAACTGTCAATTTACAGACTGCAGTGAAAATTACCAGTAATAACCTGGTCATTCCTTGAATAATCTCTAACTTTTTCCTTCAGTGACTGACAAGCTTTGTTCTTTTTGTTCAAATTTCACTGAATATTCGAGAGGGTTTAGACTCTTTGTGGAAAAATACTGATATGGCATTTGGTTCAACTGTTGCTCATATATTTCAGTATCTATGGCTTACAAAAAGCCTTTAAGTCATCAGGCATCTTATTATTCTCTTCTACCTACCCCTATACGAAAGCAGTGAAGACATCCGTTGCTTTTTTTTGGTGTTGTTCGTCTGTAAAATTACAGCCAAATGTCACACAATGTGACATTGTATCACAATTTTGTATTACCAATTGTGTTTCATTAATAACAGTATCAGGTAGAGTGCCAGTAGAGATACAACCGTGAAAAAAATGTCACCTCACAAACCAATATATATATATATATATATATATATATATAAACTTTGAATTAAAAAAAAGTAAAACTTTAATGTTTTGTTTCTACATATTTATTTAAGAGACATCATACACTCAAAAAATTATGTTTGCTGTTTGTTCAAACTACTTTGTTAAAATGAGCAGAAACAACACATTTCTTGAGTTTTATTGAGGGGAACAACTTAATTGTTTTATGTTCAATCCACTTAAATTTGTTAAAACTAATAAGTTAACTTAATTCCTTCATGTTGTCAAATGAATTGCGTGGAACCTAGCATTTTTTACAGTGTATATGTTGTCTTAAGCAGCATAGTGACTCAGTGGTTAGCACTGTCGCCTCACAGCAAGAAGGTTGCTGGTTCAAGTCCTGGCTGGGCCAGTTGGCATTTTTGCATGTTCTGCCTGTGTTTGCGTGGGTGTCCTCTGGGTACTCTGGTTTCCCCCACAGTCCAAAGACATGTGGTATAGGTGAATTGGATAAACTAAAATGGCCGTAGTGAATGAGTGTGAATGTGAGAGTGTATGGGTGTTTCCCAGTACTTGGTTGTGGCTGGAAGGGTAAAACATATGCTGGAATAGTTGGCAGTTCATTCTGCTGTGGCGACCCCTGATAAATAGGGGACTAAGCCAAAGGAAAAGGAATGAATGAATGTTGTCTTAAGTCATACAAGTCTTATTACCCAGGGGTCTCTTTAAACGTAAACATCCTCTAATGGACATAAAAATAATGACAATGTCCTGTTAAGCATGTCATCATGAAATTTCATATGACAGGTGTAACAAGGTAACACAATCAAAATGAAGGTTCATTTAAACTACATTTAGCCACTATTTTTCCTGTTTTAAATTCACAAACCATTTACACATTTGGGACACTGGGTTTGAACCCATGATTGTTATGTTTCTAACACCGATCAAGCTACATGATTCACAATTTTTTGATGAAAACACAGAATGTATTACGTCTTATGCGGTAGATATGGTGTATCATATTTCAGGAAAGTGACAGCCAGTGCTGTCATATACTATAGGTTGATGGACGTGTTGAATGCAAGTAAAAGGCCAGCACATTGAGACTCAAAAAACAAAATTAATACTAGTGGTTCCTAACAATACATTGAAGTATTATGAATTGAGAAAAATTTTGTCTGTGCAAGAAACTACTGTAAATATTATAATATTATTACCTCAGTATATGTGTCATTTTCTTAAATGTGTGTTTCATCATGGACAGAATGAAGAGTCTATTCGACGGACGATTTGGGAGAAGAACATGCTGTTTATTGAGGCCCATAATAAAGAGTATGAACTTGGGATTCATACCTATGATCTGGGCATGAATCATTTTGGTGACATGGTAAGTACTGTTAAGAACGCCCCCTAGTTTATTAGATTGATTTTTCATAGCTTGGAACCCACTGCTTTACAAACATGTTAAACTACTGTATACGTATTTTACTGCTAAGATGGAACAATAACACATTCTTTTGATTGTTAGATTAGAGCGAGCATGTCACAATGACTCATCAGAATGTTTTTGTCAAGGCCTGTTTACTAAAACCAGTTTCAAACTAATAGTTACAATTTTTGAGAGTTTGCCAGCATTTTCAAGCAAGATCTTATTGACCAAACTTTCTTTCATTGCAGACTCTAGAAGAAGTGGCAGAGAAAGTAATGGGTCTTCAGATGCCCATGTACCAGGATCCAGCAAACACATTTGTGCCTGATGAGAGATTGGGAAAGTTGCCTAAATCAATTGACTACCGCAAACTGGGATACGTCACTTCGGTGAAGAACCAAGTAAGCAGATCACTAAACCTTCCTGTAATATTGCTGTAACATTTCCTCTTTCTCAGACACTTATAACCCTGTCATTATTCTCTGTTAGTAACAAAGTGCTTTCACACAAATGCCCACAGAATGAGGGTTACCATTTAACAATGCCTTTATGTTGAGAGTTCAAGCCCGCAACAGATAAAACTAGACGTGGTCGCCATCTAGTGGTTAAAGAGTGATTGTTTTTTTCACCAGTAAATAAATGGTGTTTATGCTATTTAGTTTCACTGTTTAAAATAAAGCCACCAAAAGAGGTGTTTTCAAAGTCGTGACAATCGCTTTGACTTCCATTAAGTTTTTTGAGATTGGGTTGCGTTATTTTTCAGTAAACTTTTCCCACTCAAATAATCATTTTGTGCATGCAACATATTCTATTTACCATCTTTGTGAAAACATAGATGCAAATAAAAGCTTTATTTTCCGTGTTTTCAGTGATGTTTTTCTACCGTTTCCATTAGGGATCATGCGGCTCATGCTGGGCGTTCAGCTCTGTTGGGGCTCTTGAAGGTCAGCTGATGAAGACCAAAGGTCAGCTGGTGGACCTCAGTCCTCAGAACCTGGTGGACTGTGTGACAGAAAATTATGGCTGTAATGGAGGATATATGACAAACGCCTTCAGTTACGTCAGCAACAACCAAGGCATTGATTCAGAGGAGAGCTACCCCTATGTTGGAACGGTATTTATCCATTTATCCATACATCCATACATCTATCTATCTATCTATTCCAAAGACAAAATATGTTTGTTGTTAAACAAGGACTGACTCATTAAAGTTCTTTAAAATCCCCTTTCTGCAGTTTCTGCAGTACTAGTGTTAGATACGTTGGCTAAATTTCAAAGCAGATTTTTGATACAACCTTTATACTCAACTCTCCCTCAAAGGATAATTCTAATACTTACAGTATTGTACTATTTTATATTCTATAATTGTAGTTGACCTTATTTGTGAAAAGAAGCACATTTGGTGATTCATATTAAACCATTACATCAAATGTGTATCCTTGTATTACATTACTGATGTCTCTTTTCCCATGTAACCTGTCAGTCATGGTCCCAAACTGTCTGAACAGTCTGAACTGTCTGATACAGTAACCATGCCCAAAACTCTCCCTAATTGGTTGAGTTGGAATCTAACCGTTTTTAAACTTTCTTCTATCCATGTTTGATGGAGTCTGAGAGGCTCTGGGTTTTTAATTTTGGACCGATAAGCTCATTAATTACATAGTTACAAAAGTCACTGAACAATATACTGAGTTAATAGACTTTTGTTTCTGACCAAAACGCGTATATTGTACATTACTTTTGTTGACGTTTGTAAATGCTCGTCTCACTACTGCCCTCTTCAGGATCAACAGTGTGCCTACAACATTTCAGGAGTCGCAGCCAGTTGTAGAGGGTATAAAGAGATTCCTCAGGGTAATGAGAGGGCACTGACCGCCGCCGTGGCCAATGTGGGGCCCGTGTCAGTGGGCATAGATGCCATGCAGTCCACCTTCCTGTACTACAAAAGCGGTACTTGACATCTCTTCCACAACTATACTGCCTGTGGTTTCATGTTGTTTATCTGAAAAGTCTATAATAAAAGTCTAATGAAATCCAAAACTCACTGATAGGTGTATACTATGACCCAAACTGCAACAAGGAAGATGTCAACCACGCAGTGTTGGCTGTTGGCTACGGAGCCACACCGAGAGGCAAAAAGTACTGGATTGTGAAGAACAGGTGAGACAAATCTGTTCGCTTTTCATGAGAACTGCATTGTTTCAAATCATAAACTATTGATTACAAATAATTCATACATTAAACTACATTGTACATTCAAATAATTGTCTGTAAATAAAACATAGAAAGTTACTTTTTTCTGTTTTTGAAGTTGGGGTGAAGAGTGGGGAAAGAAGGGGTACGTCCTGATGGCTCGTAACCGTAACAATGCATGTGGCATTGCAAACCTGGCCAGTTTCCCCGTCATGTAGAGCTGGAAGAGCTGGATCGAACTTGTCTGCTGCTGACCAGTACCAAGAAAAGGGACTCAATCACTATCATTGCGCTCCAACATGAAGTCATGTTTAGGGAAACGCTTTCTAAAAGAGGCATTTTATTTTAATACCACAATGTTGTGGTCCTACTTTGTCTTAGATGTCTTGTTCTTAATCCTGCAGTGAGAATAGTTTTGTGCAATATTTGAGATTTAGAAGGGACGTTTTGATATTGAGTATGCAGTCAGTTTATATTAGCTTCTTTCTTTTTTTATTCCCCTAGAGCAGGGGTCACCAAACTTGTTCCTGGAGGGCCGGTGTCCTGCAGATTTTAGCTCAAACCCTAATCAAACACACCTGAGCAAGCTAATCAAGGTTTTAGGTATACTTGAAACATCCAGGCAGGTGTGTTGAGGCAAGTTGGAGCTAAACTCTGCAGGCACACCGGCCCCCCAGGACCGAGATTGGTGACTCCTGCCCTAGATGGTTCTGAGCTCTGTAATACATGTTTTATGATGTTTTGATTAAAGAAATTACTGTTTTGACCATATTAAATAAAACTGTTCATTCTGAGTGCATCAAATTTGAGTACATCAATTATGTCTGATGTACATTTTCAGAATGATAATGACAAGTCAGTTTCACATCTCTGTACGGAAACACTGTGTAACATAAAATTCATACAATAAAGCATCAGTGCCAAACCACCTTTATTTTGAACTTTGAGATTTTGTCCTACAAGAAAAAGAAGGTTATGAAGTCTTGGGTTTTGTAGAAGTAGAAGAGAAACCACCAGATGTATTTGGGGAAGCTGAAACCAAAGGACGTTAAGAAATACATTTTAAAGACAGCACATACTGTATCTAAAATAGCTCATCTGTGCATGTACCCTATGATAACAAAAATGATGACAGTTACATGTTAGTTAAAAAAAAAATGATCTTATGATCATAACTGAACCACTTCCTCGTTGACAGATGACTGACCCAGCGTTCCCCTTTTATATATTTTCACATTGATTCACTTAAAACTGAATAAGACTTAGTTGAAGAATTGATGTATGTATTGTGTATATACTATAATATAATAATTCTGTGATGTCCAAATAACAAGTACACTTTAAGTGTAAATGTGCAAAAAGGAACATATTTGTGAGTGACTGACAAAATGACATGATTACAAAAATGAATATACCACCTATCATTTTTTTAAAACTTCATCCTGTATTTTTCACATCAGTGTTTGTAAGCCATTGTTAGTGGCATTTAAAATGTATTTGTTATTTTACATTTTAAGTACAGTTTATAATGCAATATTACATGCACAATGTTTCCAGTATGGTTTTCTTTTTTAATTATTTGGAACGGTTTAATTAATTAATATATTTATTTATTGTTTTTATGCAAAGAGATACACAAATCACAAATTTCGTAATTTATGTTTGGGCTTTTAGTCTAAATTATTTGTCGGTCATTAATGTTTATATTTATGGTTTATTCATTCATTCATTTTCTTTTCGGCTTAGTCCCTTTATTAATCTGGGGTCGCCGCAGCGGAATGAACCGCCAACTTATCCAGCATATGTTTTACACAGCGGATGCCCTTCCAGCTGCAACCCATCACTGGGAAACACCCATACACACTCATTCACACAAATAGACTACGGACAATTTAGCTTACCCAATTCACCTGTACCGCATGTCTTTGGAATTGTGGGGGAAACCGGAGCACCTGGAGGAAACCCACGCAAACACGGGAAGAACATGCAAACTCCACACAGAAATACCAACTGACCCAGCTGGGGCTCGAACCAGCGACCTTCTTGGTGTGAGGCGATTGTGCTACCCACTGCGCCACCGTGCTGCCCTATTTATGATTTAATAATTATTAATTTATTCAAATTTAGTTTACAGGGAATGAATTGTAATGTGACAGTAACCGTTTTACAGTAAATGCTGAATATGTCATTTTCAGTTCTGCATGCAGTTTGTTTTTTGCACTTTCTGAATGACTGAATGCGTAGTCATTACTGTTTATGGAACAATTTCACAATGCTCCACAGATTTTGTTCAGAAAAGAAAACCATAGACCACATAAACGTGACACGAAGAGATGGATATTCCAAAAAAAAAAAAAAACATTAAAAATTACAAAAGAAAACTTCTGACAAAAAATATATATATAATTTTATGGCTGAATCGTAAGGAAAAGTTCACCCCATGACTAAGCATTTTATCATTTAAAAATATGATTATTTTCATATAGTCAAAATCAGCACAATTTTTGATGAATCATGGTGGTTACTCAATGAATGATCAACAAATGCATCAAGTTAGGAAACAGGCAACTTAGCAATTTTATTGCTATAGATTTAGTAACTTTTCAGAACACCCTTATCATTCCTTCAAAAAGTAACTAACAACAAATTAAACTATTTTTAGAATGTATTTGGCACCTTTTAGCAACTTATAAAAAACATCTTCAGTTGAAATGATAAAAATAAGAAAAATGTAAATTATATTTTATATAAATTACAATTAGTACCATGTGGCGACCCCAGATTAATAAAGGGACTAAGCCGAAATGAAAAGGAATGAATGAATGAATTAGTACCAAAAGCGTACCAGTTATACAAAATATAATTGTGTGTTGGGGGTTGGGGGTTGAAAATGCATAAAATGATTCAAAAATATGTAACCTTTCACTCAATATGCCATTTAAAAGTATATGCTTTTAATAAATAATATATATAAGAACCCTTGTTTTAAATTGATGCTTACATTAAATTTAAATGAATATTTTTCAAAGCATTTTTTGCTAAGATGGCCAAATTGTGTAATATATTATTTATATATTTTTTGCATATGTTCTGCGTCATAGTTACATAAATTCACCACGCAGTTGCATTACAATGTCATTTAGCAAAAATCAGCCTTTTGCAACTTCCCCTTTAATTTTGTTGGCAACACTGATAGGAAAAATTAGGTCATGGTCATGCAACTCACGTTCCTGTTCACTAGTGGTTAGGTGGCTTTTTTAAACTATCGGCAATGGCAAAAAATGCCTCAGCATGTTCATCTAGTACCTAAAACCGCAAGGGTTATACAATCTAAAACCCACAATGCAGGGCAACACTGCAAGGTGTTTTTTTGATTTGCTTGCTCGAATGATGCTGTACAACAAGATTTCCTCTGCCTGTCTTTCTGTTTCCGGCTTACTTTCATATCAACCTGGTTTCACAGACTCACAGACTGGGCCTATTGACTAAACCAGAATTAGACCATAGTTCAATTAGAACATTTAAGTCATTTTTATAAGATGTGCTCTAAAACAAATGAATACTGCTGTATTTCTTAAGGCAAAACAAAGTCACTGATATTAAGATCAGTCAGTATAAGTTTCCTTCAATTGAAACATGCAGCATCAGATTTTAGTCTGAGGCTATGCTTTATTTATATAGCACATTTAAAAACAACAGACATTGAGCAAAGTGCTTTACAAATCAAAGACAGCACAGCACATACAATCTAAAATTATAAAAGAGTAAATTACTTACCCACACGGAAAGAACATATATGTTTATATAGGTTCTTTCCGTGTGGGCTCTCACTTATTTGCCATAGTTTAATTCCATAACATGCCAATTACATGTGATACCAATTTCAAGTGTTCGCACATACATACGTTTTTTTTTTGCAATTTTTGCTTTAGATCTTAGTTATTGCCTTGATAATAGAAAATATGAGCTAGGCATCATGTTTGACAGTTGCCAAAGCGAGATATGAGCTATATAGGAGACATATCTTGTATGTACATATAGGGCTTATATGTGGATATAAAGAAGCAATACAGGAGACCTATATGGCCTGTATATGCACATAAATGCACCTCAATTTTGCCTATATTTGGCATATATACGCATATATGCAGCGTATATATTATCATATATGTGCGTATATACTGCATATAGGTTTCATATATGCGCATATATCCTCATATAGGTTCTTTCCATGTGGGTACAGTCAAATGCAAGAGAAAAAGAAGATTTTTCAAAAGAGATTTACAAGCAGGCGTACAAACTAACATCTACTAATCTACTAAATGCAATAAAACCTATTAAAGAGGTAAACCATTCCATGGATGAACAGAAAAAGCTGTGCCCCCTTTTGATTTCAGTTGAGAAATGGGAACAACTAGCTGAAATTTTTGGTGAAGATCATAGGGGCCTATGAAGTATGCTGCTGAAACAGTTCACCATTATATCTAGATGCCAGACCATTTAAACCTTTAAAATCAAATAATAATAACTTATAATGAATCCTATTTTTGAGTGGAAGCCAAATTGATGCACGGGAAACACCAAAGTACAAAGACTTACATTCTAGTCTGGACATGATAAAAGCATGGATAATAACTTCCAAATATTAAAAGACAGAAACATTTTACTATATTCCTTAATTGGTAAAAATCACTTCTGACAACAGAATGTGGTTTTGATGCTTATCAAACTTTAACTCAAGCATCAAAAATGGCTCCAAGACTCTTTGCGTAATTGTGTACCTTATATGTAAGAGTGCCTAATTGACTAATTATGGGTTTAGTAGGCCAAACATTAACACTTCAGTCTTTGATCTATTCCTTAATATCATGTATAAAAAAGACAGTAAAGGCTAATTTCCCCCATTTTAGATGAAGCTGTGAATCATGGGGATAAAGACGATAACCTACATTATGTTTTTGACAGATAGAAACCTGGGGAAGCATATAAATAGAAAATAACACTGGACCCAATATTGATCCTTGGGGAACCCCACTCGTCATCAGAGCAGAAGTGGATGAGAAATTAACTCTTCTGAAATCACAAAAGAGTTTTCCCTGAAAGATATGATCTTATTCAAGCACATTACCTTTGATCTCGGCCCATGCTCAGTTAGTATTTCATGTATTATGGTGTCAAATTCGGCTGCCAAAGTAAAACTGTAAAACTAAAATTGCACTCTTACATGGATCAACAGGCAAAAAGAGATCTGACACTTCGAGATGGGCAGACTCAGTGTTGTGCTGGGCCCTTAAAATCTGATTGGAATTTATCAAAACATTAACCTTTTTTGTACTAAAAAGACCATTTAGACATTGGTTGATAGTTTTTAAATCTGTAAGATGAATCCAGATTAAACAGTTTTAAAAGGGGTTGCACCCTTAGCTTGCTTAAAACACTACTCAGCAAACTGGAATTCACTATTGACAAAAGATCTAGCCCAATCAGGTCCAATACCCGAGCAAGGAGATGTAAAGGAACAATGTCCAAAGAACATCGAGCTTGCTTCAATCAAGTAATGTACTTGGTTTAAACTAAGTTAAATAATGTGCTAATGGGGATGTGATGATACAAACAGGGAGTCTAGATATCAAGGATATCTCTAAGGATATCAATTTTGTTAATAAATTGCTTTAAAAACTTTTCACACATTATCTGACTGATATCAGGACCAGTAACTATCTCAGGGTTTAACACTAAATCAATTGCTTTAACTAGAACTTTGGGGTTGTCAGATAAGTCTTTCTTAAGAGATCAGCTAAATATTTCGTCTTTACAGCTTTAACTTAATCATACCATCTTTCTGCAGGCTACACCTTATCTTTCTTCCATTTCCACGTCATCTCTGCTTTTCTCTACAGCTGTTGAAGGCTGCATGTTTCCTTAGTAAGCCTTGGCTGTGGTTTAGTTTTTGGACTGCCTGTAAAAGCGGGAATCAAGTATTTAGTATAAATATTCAAAACTGTAGGCCTCAACTATCAATTATTATTGGGTTTTCTAAAAAGAAATAATAATCAGACATGAAATATTTTACCTTTCACTACGCCATTTCAGGAGCATATTCTACTTTTAATACAAATTCCATACGAGGACACAAGTTGTACTTCATATCCTTGTTTGTTGAAATAATTTTTTCATTTGTTCTTAGTTTTGATGACAGCTTAGCTTCATTAGCAGGTCAGCTGATATCTGCTTTTATTATCATTGTCTTAAAATATATTTTGAAACCCTTTCAAATATGAGACCACATATACTACAATATTCTAAAGCTTTTCACAGTTATACGGTTACCAATATTTCATATAGCACATTTTTATATTTCACATTTATATCGCCTCTTCTGTGTGGAGTTTGCATGTTCTCCCCGTGTTCGCGTGGGTTTCCTCCGGGTGCTCCGGTTTCCCCCACAATCCAAAAACATACGCTATAGGTGAATTGCGTAAGCTAAATGTGTGTGTGTGTGTGTGTGTGTGTGTGTGTGTGTGTGTGAATGAGTGTGTATGGGTGTTTCGCAGTGATGGGTTGCAGCTGGAAGGGCATTGGCTGCGTAAAACATGCTGGATAAATTGGCGGTTCATTCCGCTGTGGCGACCCCAGATTAATAAAGGGACTACGCTGCAAAGAAAATGAATGAATGAATGTTATGTTTTGTTGTTGAATTTCTCTGTTTTACATATTTGTACATGCATTATACTTGAACTGGTTTTGAAAAACCCCTGTCAAACCATAATTAAACACTTGTACATTTAGGTTAGGACACGCTACGCATCTTACAATTGTATACAAGTAGTTAAATGTTTAGGCTTTTTATATTTTATTAAATTTTCTTAATTAATTTGATAATCAAATGATGATATATTTTCACATTTTTATTCATTAAATTAATTACATTAGACACAATGTTGTCTTGCGTAATAAGACGATGCAAAAAGCAAGCACTTTGCCATATACCAAAGATTAACACGTGATGGAACAAAATAAAAGCGAAGGAAGCAGGAACTCACAGTTGTTCATCACCACCTCCTGCTCAGACGACGAGAAGTGCAGCTTAACGAGAGTGCACAGGTGAGAGGAGACGCGTTTAACTTCATTTCTCGTTCACTTTCAGCTGTTTTGTCTTTTTAGTAACTACAAACATCATTCATAGGGGTTTTCCTTTCGAAAAGTTTCAGTTTCGATTTTATTTAATGCGGTCTTTTCCCTACAGGGAGTTTAAACGTTGTCAGTGTCTTTCTTTAGTTGTTTGCAGTAGACTTCCTCTGAGTGTTAAGGGGACCGGAAAAGTTCACAAACATACTTTAACTGTCGTTTTATGTGGCGTTAAATGAAAGCATCAAGTGAAGTCGATCAAACAGCATTGCTTTTTTAACCTGCGTTTCTTTCTTCCTCTGGGACTTGTTTTTAACCCCTTTTTTATTAATCGATTAATTTTTATTTTTAGTAGTTTTGCTTCCCTTATACATCTAAATGAAACGACGGCAAAAATATTTTTAGTATTCTAATTGGGTTGTAAAAAAAAATACACAAGATAAAATGCAGTAAATGATATTGTGAGACGAATCAAACAATTGAGGTTGCACTAGTAAATGGAAACTGTAAATACTCCAAGTGTTAAGATGGATGATGTCTTAATGATACACCGATATCTAAAACTAAATCTTAAGGCGCTTGTGCTTTTGGAGTCAATGTTTTAACTTCCTTTTCTTTTCTTTTTTTGTGCTTCATTTGTTACTTCACCTCTGATACTGCTGGTTTCTGAAGTCTCTCTGACTGAAATGACGTCTTCTTGCTGCGGTTGATTAATGGGCTGATCTTTATTTTAGGTGTTAACAACACTGAGTGCATTAACCGATAAAATGTCACTGTTTGACTATCTGTATCTCTTTCTTGTCAGGCCATGATGTTTGGGAGCTTGCTGTTTGCCGTGTGTTGTAGCGCAGCACTGGCCCATTTTGACACAAATCTAGACCAGCACTGGGAGCTGTGGAAGAAGACTTATGGAAAATTTTACACCACTGAGGTAAGAGGAGTTTATAATCCATTATCAGAAGCTAATGATGTTATCTTGCAGATTCATCATTATAATTATGTGATTATGTTGACTGCTTTGTATTTTCATGATGTGGAGTTATTTATGATAGATATCTGCTGCAAACGCCTTACTGCCACCAATATACTGCATGTATGGTTCCTTTAATGTTGCAGGTTGAAGAACTTGGCAGGAGGCAGTTATGGGAGAGAAACCTTCAATTGATCACCCTCCACAACCTGGAGGCCTCCATGGGCATGCATTCATATGACCTGTCCATGAACCACATGGGGGACATGGTGAGAATGAATTTAGTTTCATTTGTCTTAAACATTTTAAATTTAGTTTGCATACCAGAACAACAAAAATGCTGGCATGCAATACTACCTTTCCATGTTTGGTGTCTTAAGAACCTATAATATAAGGTGTTCATAATCACTATTGCTATACCTAAAAAAAAAAAAAAAAATGGATTAAATTTCTCAATCAGATGGCCATTATGCTGGTTTCACACCTCATGTGTGAGCAAAGCAGAAGTGGTGGGTGAGCAGTATATTGGCAGAAACACTATTGCAACCATCTGTCTTTCTCACCAACAGCATCTGCAGTGGTACCTTTGTACAGATCTTTATATGATCCATTCTATTTGCATATATATTTTTATTTATATTTTTTCTCCACTTGTGGGCCAGCAAGACGTTTAAATTTGTACGTTACCTACCATCTGTAGTTGTAGACTCTTTGACCCATGACTTTTTATTTACTTGCAACTTCTGCAAGTCTATGGTATTTATTTATTTATTTTTTTGCGCGTTTTAAGACTACCAATTGTGATTCTGGTGGACATTCTTACACCAAGGTCATTTATGCGTAAAGTATTGTGGTTATTAAGCTACTATAAATTAGTTCGACTTGTGTTTTGTAGTTTGGACAACTTTTTTTTTTTTTTTTTTTTTTTTTTTTTTTGCATGATCAGTGCACTACCACTGCAGCAAAAATGGACCAGATGCTGAAATGAAATGTCCTGCTGTTGCGCCTCCACTTCTAATTCTTTACTTGTGTGCACTTAGAAGCTAATGACTGATCTAATGTGCTACTTCTGACATTTTAAGGGAAAATTGTGACTTGAACAGCCAGCTTGTCCACTGTAGACTGATTCTTAGGTTCAACTTTGCACGTTGCACCGTCTTTTAATTCTGTTGCTTCAATCCTGTATTTTGAGAGGGAGTCAGTGTTTTTAAAAGCTTGTTTAATACAAGATGTTTTTTTTTTTAAACTAACAAGGAAGTTCTTCTGAAACTAGCAGGATGCTTTGTAGTATAATGACCTTTTTTGTTTATGAAGGATGTTGTCCCATTTTAAAGAGTTACTAGATTTTTATTTTAATTGTTACTAATTTGTTCTTGATTCACAGACGACAGAGGAGATTCTGCAAACACTAGCATTGACTCATGTTCCTCCTGGCTTTAAAAGGCAAATCGCAAATTTTGTGGGCTCTTCCGGTGCTGCTGTTCCAGATTCGCTGGATTGGAGAGAGAAGGGCTATGTGTCCAGCGTGAAAATGCAGGTGTGAATGTGCAGTTACCCTGTTTGATCGTTCTTGTGTGTCCCCATTGTTGGAAATTTATTAGCCTTTAATAGGGGGGTTGAGTTTCGAGTTTCTTTTCTGTTGAACACAGGTATTCTCTATATAGATAGATGGATAGATAGTCTCTTTTAAATGTGATTTTTGTGAAAAGAGCCAAGTTTTTCATCGGTTTTGCTTTAGAATTTAATCCATTTTTAATCATGCTTCTGTCTGTACATCAGGGTACTTGTGGTTCTTGTTGGGCGTTCAGCTCTGTTGGGGCTCTTGAAGGTCAGCTGAAGAAGACCACAGGAAAGCTGGTGGACCTCAGTCCTCAAAACCTGGTGGACTGTTCCTCTAAATACGGAAACAAGGGCTGCAATGGCGGGTTTATGAGCGACGCCTTCCAGTATGTTATTGATAATGGTGGCATTGCTTCAGAGTCCTCTTACCCTTATCAAGGAGTGGTAAGTTGTGTTGAGTGGCTCCAAACAAATGACAAACTCTTGTTTGTTGTTGTTGTTGTTGGTTTTTTTTTTTTTTTTTTTTTTTTTTTTTTTTTAAATGAATACTAGAATTCATTATCCTTTCTAGGTTTAATATGTAATGTGTTAAATGTCTCGCAGCAAGAAAACTGCAGATACAGTCCGTCCCAGCGTGCAGCAAACTGCACCAGGTACTATTTTGTCCGTCAGGGAGACGAAAATGCCCTCAAGCAGGCTGTGGCCAGTGTCGGACCCGTTTCAGTGGCCATTGATGCCACTCGGCCTCAGTTTATCCTATACCACAGTGGTAGAGCATTTTTCGATTACTCAGTCAATCAGTTTGATTACTAGTGATGTTATTAGGGCTCTGTTACAATCTTATCTCTCGACTGTCCACAGGAGTTTACAATGACCCAACCTGTACTAAAAGAGTCAACCATGCAGTGCTGGTCGTGGGATATGGTACACTTTCTGGACAGGACTATTGGCTGGTCAAAAACAGGTACGGTCATAAACTGACTGGGTTTTTTTTTTTTTTTTAATAAATCTAATAACCCACTCAAAGAATTGTCAAGTAAAGCACCTGTTAAATGAATCAAATGCTGATCGTTTCCTTTTGTTGAACAGTTGGGGTATGCACTTTGGAGATGGTGGCTACATCCGTATAGCCAGAAACAAGAACAACATGTGTGGAATTGCCTCATATGCCTGCTATCCAGTCATGTAGCTGAAACCATGTTGATTTTATGAACATTTCAAAAGGAATTTACTGTTTTTATTGTCCATTTTCTTGGATGTGCATGTGTTCTGTATGTGGCTTTTACTTTCCATTTTGTCTTTTTAAAAAAAACAATCCAAATGTCTTATTAAAATAAATACAGAATTTTTAATCTTGTGGTGTTTATTATTATTATTATTTTTTTTTTGTACAATTTGAATAATGGCAAGATTTTTATTAAACATCCATATTTTGATTGGCAACGTGACAAAGGTGTTATGTTTAAAGTGTTGCAGAAATGTAAGCTCTATGCCCATTTTAGAACACTATTATTATTTTTTTTTTTTTGTTGTTGTCAAGCTTGGTCTATTTTAAGGAGGTAATATGTATACACAAACACTTCAGTGTCCTTTACATAAGTGGTCATTTGACAAAGGCCAACCTGCCTAAAAATGTTTGACTGAGCTTAAAACTCAGATAAAAGTCGCTGTGACAATTATATTTGGGACAAAATATTGTGATGACCACCAGGAAGCGCAGAAGAATAAATTGTTATTATTTGTTGACAACAGTTTGTATTGTGTAGTAGGTCTCTTCTTCTCTTGGCTGGTGTCATTCTCCGTCCATTGTGCAGGAAGTGGCATTAACTAAAAATGACTGAATGAGAAATGCGGACGCTGAACCCACCGCTAGATGGAGTGTTTGCTCTTCGTTTGCTTCTGAACTTCCGCAAAACGAGCGTTTTGATTTCACTTCAGCTGTTTTTGTAGCTTTGTTCAGTTGTTGTTCAGCAATTTATATGAAGTGTTCAGAAGCAAAAGTCTCAGCGCTGTCTGAAATTTTCTTCCAAATGAGCATTTTCTCAGCTTCCCATGTTTATGCTCGGTTATTTCACTTTAAAGGTAGTGAAAAGAACCAAAAAAGTGAAATTACTGAACCTACACACAGTAGCCTGAGAAATACGCCGTTTAATTGAACATTTCAGATAGCACTTTGAGGCTTTTGCCTCTTCATATGTACATATATTTTATTGAAATGTGTAAAAGATCTAAAAGAATTGAAGGTTTAAAACGACACACCCTACCTTCTGAATCATTCATATCCAAAGGGGATCTCAAGATGCCAAAAAAAGTGAACTCATCTCATGTAACTGGGCAAAACGAGAAGTAAAACTATAATGACAATAGGCAGAGATTAGCACGTGATTAAACAACATAAAAGCAAAGCAACCAGGAACTCCCAGCCATTAATTCACCTCTACAGTCGACGTGCAAGTTCAGGTAAGATGAATTCGTTTATTATTGGTCACTTTAATATGTATCTTATCGGAGTCTTCTTTCCCCAATGTCTCTCACAGAAAACTTTCTCTTTCGGTTTAAAGTATTAACTGGTTTTTATGAGCGTTTCATAAGATCTGAAGCGTTGCTGTGTGGATTTATTACCTTGATAAAACAAATGCTATAGAATAGTGTGTTTAATTCCACACCAAACATCAAAAATGTATTAAATACAACTGTAAAACGTTTATTTTCTCGATAAATTAAAATAACCTTCAAATAAAAATGTAATGATTGATTAATTGATTGAAAGAGATTGACTTAAATACATTTTCCTCCACAAAAACAAAACAAAACAACCTATTGTCATTTAATGTAACAGTTTAATTACCAAACATTTTTTGTCAGGCATACTGAAAACAGAAATCATTGATGATGTATTGAATAAGAGATCACAATGCAGCCACAAAAGGCTAATTCCTTGTTTTATTGTACACTTAGCCATTGTCCTTCAAGCCACTAGGTTTTACCCATTTGCCATGAGAAGTTTTTGTGAAAAAGTGAATTTTTTTAAAAATACAATAAAATGGGAGCAGCACGGTGGCGCAGTGGGTAGCACAATCGCCTCACAGCAGGAAGGTTGCTGGTTCGAGCCCCTGCTCGGTCAGTTGGCGTTTCTGTGTGGAGTTTGCATGTTCTCCCAGTGTTTGTGTGGGTTTCCTCCGGGTGCACCGGTTTCCCCCACAAATCCAAAGACATGCAGTATAGGTGAATTGGGTAGTGTATGAGTGTGAAACATATGCTGGATAAATTGGCGGTTCATTCCGCTGTGGCGACCCCAGATTATTAAAGGGACTAAGCCGAAAAGAAAATAAATGAATGAATACAATAAAATGTAGCATGACCATTGATCTCATGCTTTAACACGATCAGAATGTTGATATATTGTTTCAGAAGTCTCATTTACTACACTGTAAAAACTGTAATGACAAAAAAATCAAGACAACAGATATGTTTATGTTGCTTCAACTTATTTGAATAAGTTAATCAGGTTTCAACTGCATTTCTTAAAGTTATACAAGCTTAATATTTCAGTCAGTTTAACTGATGTGAGTTGAGATGACTAGAAAATTTTGATTCAACTAAGAAAATTAAGGCAGCAATATTTAGTTTTACAGTGTATGATCTCACTATACCATGTTTCTTAGATTGTCGACATAATTCAGTGATAACCTATTAACAGATAAAATGTCAGTGTTTAAATGTGTTTCTCTCGTCAGGCCATGATGTTTGGGAACTTGCTGTTTGCCGTGTGCTGTAGCGCAGCACTGGCCCATTTCAACACAAATCTAGACCAGCACTGGGAGCTGTGGAAGAAGAAACACACCAAGCTTTACTCCTGTGAGGTGAGAAGCATGTGATCTAAAATCTGATCTCTTACCCACTTCTGGAAACATTTTGTTTATCACATGTTTTAACCCCCTAGCATTCCTGTAACAAGTGACACTTGAATGCTAACAGATTATTCTTGTCAAACTTGTAAGTCTCGTTTCATGGGCCTATTTGCTTACAACATGTATACTGTAGAAGGGAGACCATTTAGGGATGTTAATAGTTTTAAACATTAACGTGTATATTTGTTGTTTGTGTTGACAGGATGAGGAAGTGGGCAGGAGGGAATTGTGGGAGAGAAACCTTGAACTGATCTCCATCCACAACCTGGAGGCCTCCATGGGCATGCATTCATATGACTTAGCCATAAACCACATGGCTGACATGGTGAATATATTTCCTCTTTCCTCCTGACATGCAATTACTGCTTTATTTCCTTGTTTCTTTCTTTCTTTCTCTTTTTTTTAGCTGAAGCCGCTGTGGGATTTAAAGGGATAGTTTACACTATGTAACTTCTGTCATGTTTTTATCATTTTAAAGCGTTTCAAAGCGCAGTTGTCTGTAGTTGTTAGTTCACAGGTGTTTTCTGTTTAGTTTCACTTTCAAAATGCATTTTGATATCTGCTCCAACTTAACGTTTGTTTTAAAAATGTAAACATTTAACAGTGCGAGGTTTATTGACATTGTCATTTGAAATTATAAATGAATTAAAATGATATAGAAAGAAGTCTCAGATGAAACATATTTCAAACTACTAAAATGATCAATTAAAGCATCTTTATTAAAAGTTTCAACCTCAAAAGATGTCAGAACAGAGATCACGTTCAAGGCCCCATTTTTCCACTGTTGAGCTATTTTGAAGCACGTGGATTACCCAAACGGTTTCTGTTCTCTATTGACTTCCACAGTATTTTCTCGTTTTTATAATAAGGAAGTCATTATGAAACGGTAAACAACATCAGAATACAATGATCAGTTTTATAGACTTTTTGTTGTTGATTTTGTGTTGTTTTTAACACCAAAGCTTAGATTTTCCTTACTTGTTTCACTTCATTCTGTGTTTCATATTTGTGTCTTGTTGATTGACAGACGACAGAGGAGATTCTGCAGACATTAGCCCTGACTCGTGTTCCTCCTGGCTTCAAGAGGCCAACGGAAGAGTTTGTGGGCTCTTCTGGTGCTGCTGTCCCAGATACACTGGACTGGAGAGATAACGGCTATGTGACCAGTGTGAAGAACCAGGTATTGTATTACATAGATTGATATATTTTGACAATCTGATAACTTTTAATGTTCTTTTAGACTTGTGTCTGCATAGCCTTCCGTTAAATAATATAACTCGAATGTGTTTATTTTTGTTGAAAATCTTTTTGATATTTCTGATAATCTATCGTAAAATATAAAATGTCGCAACATGCCTAAACAATTTGTTTGGATGATTCATATACAGATAACGATCATCAAAACAATCCCTGAAATCATGTAAAAACATGGTTGTATTTGCCAGACCAGTAGATGCTAATGTCCCTTTGTAAAGAAGCTTTATGCCAAAGCTGCTCCAATGCAAAACTGTAGGGCTAGTAAACTACTATGGTTATCAAGGCACACATACATACAGACTCTTCCGTCTCAAAATTTTAAGATCATCTCTGGATACACATCTGCGCTACAGTTTTGTAGTCCACCATTGTTTTTTGTTATGAAGAACCGATGCATGCCTATTGTATAGCATGCCAAACTTTTTTTGTGACAGCAATAGTATCATTTTCAAAAAAACTACATTTTTGTAATCAATATAAATAGTTTTAGAGTGGAGACTTTAGAGTGGACTGCTTTGCTTTTTTAAAGAAGTCTGGGCACCTGAAGGTTTGTTGGAAAAGTGTTATAAATGAGTTACATACATACTTCCACATTAAAGTTTCCAAAAGTTGCCAAACTACTATCAAATATGAGAGAAGGAGCACTTCTCAACTATGCTAACAGGAAGTGGCCTACATCAGATTTTTTTCTAAATATGTTGAACACGATGGAAGATTTACTGAAGAATGTTAAAAAAAATTATCAAAAAATTAAACTTATAAAAGTTTAGAACCACTTAAGTGTGAGGAAATGGTGAGGACATTTTGGGGCCAACTATTCCTTTAATATTTAAGAAAAACAGTGGCTTGTTTTTCCATAAGGCATGAAAAATTAGGCCATGAAACTTCAGCTTTTTGTTGAGTGAAGGTCGGGGAAAAGTCAGGCAATTTGATCACAACGAACAGTGTACATGAGGTGTTAAAGGATTATTCAAGATCAGCAATACAAATGGCATTGCGTTTTAACATAAGTCTTTTCTTGTTTTAATCATGCTTCTGTCTCTACATCAGGGTGCTTGTGGTTCTTGTTGGGCGTTCAGCTCTGTTGGGGCTCTTGAAGGTCAGCTGATGAAGACCACAGGAAAGCTGGTGGACCTCAGTCCTCAAAACCTGGTGGACTGTTCCTCTAAATACGGAAACAAGGGCTGCAATGGCGGGTTTATGTCTCACGCGTTCCAGTATGTTATTGATAACAGTGGCATTGATTCAGAGTCCTCTTACCCTTATCAAGGAGTGGTAAGTTGTTTGTGTGGCTTCATGTTACTATATGTGAAAAATGCAACTATGTTTTCATGTGGCTAGATTTGTCAGTGTTTGCTGCACGACTGTAATCCATAATCATTATAATTCCATATGCTAATGTGTTCAACAGCAAGGAGAGTGCAGATACAGTCCATCCCAGCGTGCAGCAAACTGCACTTCTTACAATTTCGTTAGTCAGGGAGATGAGCAGGCCCTAAAAGAGGCTTTGGCCAACATCGGGCCCATTTCGGTGGCCATCGACGCCACCCGGCCTAAGTTTACCTTTTACCGCAGTGGTGAGTATTTCTTCACAGTTCAGACAGGCCTACAACCAGATCACTTGTGAGTTTTGAAATGATTTAAATTTTTTTTGCTGACAATTTTATGTCCCATCTGTCCACAGGGGTTTACGACGATCCATCCTGCACCCAAAATGTAAACCATGCAGTGCTTGCTGTGGGATATGGTACACTATCAAACCAGGACTATTGGCTGGTCAAAAACAGGTACAGTCTGACTGTCTTGTGATCTGACACAACCTGATTTTGTTTTTTGTAATAATAATAAAAACATAAATACAAATGCTATTTTTTTTTTTTTTTTGCTTTAACAGTTGGGGTGCTGGATTTGGAGATGGTGGCTACATCCGTATAGCCAGAAACAACAACAACCTGTGTGGCATAGCTTCATATGCCTGCTATCCGATTGTATAACTGAAACACTATTGAAATATACAGAAGAAATTGACCATATTATAATCGAGCTTCTTAGCTGTAAATGTGTTTTATATTTTTTCTATTTCCATTGTTTTTAAAATCAAATGATTCTTATGAATTTCATATAATTAGTTTTAAATCTTTTTTTTTTGCCTTGTAACATATTAAAAGGAAATATGCTTCCACTCTGCTCAGTATGTTTACAAATGACTTGGTTTATTCAGTGCAACATCACAACGAACAGTTTCACATGAGGTATTAAAGGATTTTCAAGATCAGCACACAATGTCCAGTTATGATTGACATTTAGATTGCTGTGATTTTTACACCTTTGGTTGATTAGCCACATTCATAAGGTAACACAAGGGAGAGAATGGCATAATATGACACAGATGCTCACACCAGCAGAAAGAGATTTTAGATGAATGACAGGTAAAAGAAGAAAAAAAAAAGAAAACACTTGCTACCTTTTCAGTCTGCTTACCCGAACCATTAATAAGTGGATCTCCAGATGGCAAAAATGCCTTGAGCGAATGGATTCTGTCAGCCTATGTTGTGATCCAACAATAAAGTTGCTAAAAATCATATTTTCATTAAGATGATCCATATGACACAGAACATAATTGCATCATATTTGTAGAGACAAACATATTTAACATTTATTTTGGTCTCTATCCTCACTTTTAAACAGTAACACTTTTTTGGTAGTTTTTTTTTTCTTTTTTGGAGGGATAAGCAATCATAGGTTCAGCAAGACCCACTGTCTTGCTCCGATTGTCATTCCCATTTGGTCTTTATATTGATAAATGTTCTTCAGTCTCTCTCATTTCTCCCTCTCTCACAAACATACACACACAGACAAACAAACAAGGTTCTTTCTGCCTGCAGGTAGGGCTGTGATTTAGTTGTGTTCACGGATTGATTCCAGCACATTTGGCTATAAAAACTTAGTAACGCACAGACGCTCCCTGAATGGATGGGATCTTTGGTACAGTTACATCTCAGCTACACGACACATCACACACAGTTGAGGTAGATGAAATTAGAGCTGTCGGGTAGAACAAAAAGCGCCAAACGGGTTCCCCTATGGCGGGAAGGAATGGAAATTTCACTTCAGATTTACACACTGTACTAACTCTTTTAAATATATCTGAAGAGGTTAAACACTACGAGAATATGGCGCAATTTATTTGTGCCTCTCAAGGTGCGGTCACATTTACCGTTGCCCTTCTGTTCAAATCGATCGAGAGTGTCGCGCGAGTACGAAAAAGTTCCCCGATGTTGATTCTGCTCAAGTTGGTCATGCGAATTCGCTGCGTTGACCACCTAAAAACTGCTTTGTTTGAATGTGAATTCTTTGTCAGCAGTGGCCCGAACATCGCTGCACTTCTAACAATAGAAAAGGAACATTTGCCCTCATCTTCATTTCATGAACAACGTGTCCACCAGGAGCCGCCAAATACTAAGGTACGTCAGCTAAGCATAATTTTCTGGACGCTACAGGTCATTGATTGATCTCTAACCATCTACTGCTTTAATTCTGCATATGATCATATCCTAACTCAATACATTTCTATGAAAAGAGAGGCCCGGCAACTAGCACTGCAACAGGGTGACCTGGAGAGTTGAGACGCACACACGCTAACACCCTTTGCCCTGCGCGCAGCATGCTTACAATTGTCACTCATTAAACTTTAATTCGCAACCCCAAACTCCCTTTCCCCACCCCTCCCCTTCCTTGCCGTGATTTGGTAATGCAGTGTGCCTCTGATCTGCCACCCCTCCCTGTGAACGCCCTAAGCCCATGGGCCTGAGCGAGTGCCTGCCCCAGCCGCCAAGAGGACACAGATAAAAAGGGCTTCTTTGAAGTTGGCAAAAGTCGATGGCCTCTTTCATGGGCCCTCTTTCAAGTGCGTGCTGCGAAGAGGCCTCACTACATTCCCTGCAAAGGTTAAACACAGGGGAACGAGAAAGAGCATTGAAAAAGGGACGATCACTCCCTCGACGGCCCACCCCGAGAGACCACGGCGCATTATGTATGATCGTCGTACAGTAAATGTGGACTGCACTGAGGAGATCACAGTTCAACAGCCTAAATATAGAGTCATCTTGACTTCACAGCCACTTGTGTGCCGTCTCATGCTGAGTCTCGATCTGTTTGGTCAGGCTGTGGCCTAAAGGGTCTAGACATGCAGCACATGTGAACGATGAACATGGATGAATACGCTAGCCCAGCTATCAAGATACTAACACAGCGTTGAGTAGATGAGAAACGTCGGACATTCAGGGAGGACAAATATTCATCTTTGGTATTGGGACTCCTATCCGAGACAGGGTCATTTTTCACACACAAACAACACTTGGTGAAATAAATACTGACGGTAACTATCAAATAAATAAAATAAATAGCTAGAAGATTGGAAATAAATACATAAATAATTATAAATACACAAAGTGGTTCTCAGTTCATATTCAATTCAAGCTTTTTGTGAGTACTTTCCATCGGGGTTTTCGAGATTTTGAGCTTTTTTTTCCATTACGAACAGCCATCGGGCCAGATTGTGTGCTTGAAATTTGTACAAAAAAAAAAAAAATACAATTCACCATCCTCAGAGTGACATCTTCGAAATTTTCGAAATCAGATGGGAATTATGCACAAGGAGAGAGTGGCCTGTCAAAAAGAAACTCATTGAGAAGTCTTTTGCAAAAAGTGCCACAGCTGCTCTTCCCGCTTCTCCATGTCTTGAGTTTGCCCTCATATTGTCCTGTGCCAAGACTGTACAGCAGAGGCTTTCTTTTTGGACAATGAAGCCTGGCTTTTGAAATGAAGGAGTATAAAAAAAACAAGCTCTCGAAAAATGTTCACATTTTGGTTTCAGCTTCTTTGTCCAGTAGTTTTTCCCTTTAAAAGTATCTGTGAAAGATTCGTTTGCATCCTTCTTTGTTTCTTTGGTCAATATTTATCCATTAGTTGCAAAATCATGTCTTTTGAGAACCCTAAAAATATCATTTTTCAGCAATGATTAAACCTTGCAGTGATTTCATATGCTGTAACAAATTACAAAATAAACCGATTTAATATCTATTCAATATCTTTTCATTATGCTTGATTTGTGAATGATTTCATAAGCCCTGGTGTGGTGGGCTCATCCTTCACGATTAAAGCTAAAGTAATCAATGCTAAAACTACAATCAAATTCTGTCTCGTCTAGACATTGCGGACATCACCCTCGTAAAGACTTCATCTTTGGTTTCATATGCTGTTGATTTGTATACAAAAACACTGTTGATTAAAAATCTCAAACACTAGGAGCTGCAGCTTAACCTGTGCTGTGCAGAGCAGAAAACGGCTCATTTTCCCATCATGCTGTGGTGCAGGTCACAGCTGGAGATGCCGTGCTGGACCCCGATGAGCCGGTGGAGGATGGACGGCCCTCTTCGGCCCATCGGTTGAGGTTTCTGCGACGAGCGTTCATGAAGAAGTTGCTTACAGTGGAAAGCTCAAGGCCCAGCTGCTGAGAGATGGTGATCTGGAGGTCTTTAGTTGGTCTGTGGTTCTCTCTGAAAATGGCCATCAGTGTGCGACGCTGCAGATCTGTGAAGACTAGCCTAGTGCGCTTGGGCCCCTGGTTGCGCTCTATCTTGGACTGCTCTTGTTCCTTACGCTTACAAGCTAAAATAAAAAACAGAGAGAAAAACATTAGTTTTCAAAAAAAAGGGAAATTTTTTATGTTTTTTTTACCAACAGAATTACCAGTTCATCTTTGTTTATGCAATGCTCTACGTTATGTTTACCTAAATGTATTTTATGGAACAATTGATGACAATAAAGACTTTTTTAAGAGTAAAGGGCGAAACACCCCAGCCCTCTGAAATGTTTAACATTGTTTGGAATGGCATTGAGAGATGAATATTAAGTCATTTACTTTTGAAGAAACAGATCCACGACATTTTCGTCAAAGGCTGTAAAAGGTCTCATAAGCTTAAAAGAGACACCAGGCTAGTGTAAGCGAATGCTGTCAATGCTATGCTTTTTTATTTCGTAGTCATCATCATCACATCTTGTTATGTAATTCCTGGCTTAATTAAATACCGCCCTGTGTGTAGACCAGACTATTGCCTGAAAACCAGAGAGAGTCTCTATCAGACAACTGCCAACTTGATAGATAGATAAATGTACTTTATTGATCCCTGTGTGGAAATTGAGGATAAGAGAGATTAAGCGATAGAGAGAAAGACTGTAAACGTGCTGAACAATAATGATCTATATCAAATACAATAAATGATGGACAAACCAGAAGAAAACCTATTGTCCCCCAAATACACATTTTAATTTTCAAAATTTCTGCATTTTACCTCTGTCTCAAAATCATTCAATCCCCGATTTCCTCAATCAGCTCCACCTGTTTTTGCCAGTATGATCTCGACCATTAACTAAATGCTTCCTGATGTTGTAATCATGTGTAAAAGGTAGGAATTACCGTGCTATAAATCCTGTGCTCCGCACCACACTCACAGACATAAACATCCCCCCATAGAGTTCTTATGATCGTGGGAGCAGGCCCTAATCATGATGTATACCACTTGTCTCATGTAGCTGAAACGTGATCGAAAGCCTTTTTCATAAACCACCCCCACCCCCCAATTGCCTATCACCCCCTTCTCCCCCCGAAGCCGTACTCCCTGCCTACTCCACCCCCTGCTGATTTTTTTTCAGCCAGGGGCTGATAGAAATTATTGATTAAATCTGTGTTGCTCAGACTCCCCGACCTATAGAGGAGCTTTAACCCCTTTAGTGCTGGATGAAAGGGGAGCTTCTGTGTGCCAAACATTTATTGTCAATCTCAGCAGGGATCTACACTTATCTATGCGATTTCTGTATAAAATAGGTCTGGGCCGAATACATAAAAGTAACAGAATCAGTGAAAAAGCCTCTGCTATTTAATCTGATGATATCTATGATTCCTTAAGACAAGAGCTTTAGGGTTCAGTGCTTGTGTGTGAAATCCCAATGCTGTCCGAATGCCGAGCTTTAGAGTAATGATCTCTACCCTGCCCTGCGACTGAATTTCTCTCTGTTCATCTCTCTCTCCCAATCAAAGCTCAGGCAGTTTGCGAAAACACACAGACACAGCCAACAGAACACATCCACACAAAAGACCTGAGGAAAAACTGAGTGAGAGGGAAAAAAGAAACAGAAAGACTCGGAAAACCAGGATATGAATTTTAGGCCAATATAGCTAGCTTGTAAAATATTAAAATATGCGTTTATTGCAAAACAACTGAAGAATGATATCAGGCCCTGTTCGCATTATGCATGAAAACATTGCTGTCATCATTTTAGCCTTGCAATAACGATGGTAGGTATTTTAAAAAGTGCTGATGGATTTTAAAAGGATGGGTATTTTGTTAAAAATCACTGCATTAAGCTGAATCATCATTAAATGTGTCGGTAAGTTGAACTCCTGCTGTCTCTGAGAGAGGAGGCGTGTAGCCGCATGCATTCTAATGTTTGCTCACGCCGTCTTATTCACAGGAGGTGTGTGCTGGAGCCTTCTGCGTTGCTTTCCCAAGGAAATCAATACCAGCTAGTAATTAAACAAAGGGCATGGTGAGAAAAGTCAACACTCATGGAAAGTGGGTTATATAGGGAAATACAGAGGTGTCCACTTGTGCACAGAAGCTGTGAAAAAATGTATCAGATAGTGATTGGACAACAGAAAATGTAGTATCAATGCCAATTTTAATGCTCCACGTAAAAATTCAGAGCCTTAATTATGGAGGAAAATGAAACAAATATCTATTGTCGGGAATGTTTTTACATTACAGAAAGAAACAACATAGTGTTTACGTTATCACAGTGATGCTCATCCTCCTAAATGAACATTTACCGCCAAACACCAAGATCTCCAAAATGGCATATTTAGCGACTACTGCAAAAAAAACAACAGCAGGACATGGTACCACTCAGGCCAACGGGGCATTGATTGATTCTATGTATTTCGTTGCATGGAACACCCCTACGACTGAGGGCACAGTGGTCACCAATCAATATCTGTAGTGGTAATGCAAGCAGAATAATTCATTCTGAAGCGTATTTCATGCTTAGGTGATTGATCGCTTGGGATTCGAAAAGATTTCGGGGGAATCTGCGTCTGTGTTTGTCTCCCACCCCACAATTCTCTGGCTGCTGCAGCATGCCAGCCGACATTTTGAAAACCGCCCCATCCCTGCATCGCCGCCACCCCCCCACACCACCACCACCACCGTCGTCCATTCTCATGTTACTGTTTTTCTCTGGATCTCTTTGTGTGCTTTGGACAACAGTTAAAGTTTCAGCCTCTTTAATATCAAAACAGTGTAACACGGCAAAACACACTGGGTTTGAGGTGAAATCTCTCAGTAATAAACATAGCGGTCATTTAGGGTTATTGCATCAATTCCACTTGCTCATTTTAACTGTAATTTGGGCAACTGTTAATCAGATATACTATGTACCTGTCATGTATTTGACTGAATAACTTTCATAAATTTACATTGACATGCCATTGTCTTTAACAATACTTATTTTGTTGATCCACTCTGTAAATTTTGTGATTTGTTCTGTATCACAACAGCAAATTCAACAAAACAAGCTCAAGCTTTTTACCTTCCAGTCGTAATGAGGCCATCCTTTGAAACTCTGGCTCCTGTAGCCAGCGGGACATCCTCTTGAAGGTTTCGCGGCCAGACTTGAGTTTCCCCCAAGGTTTGGGGTTCCTGAGCAGGTCTGACAGAGTGCCCTGAGACCTGCACAGAACTCGCTCTGCAAAAATGGCCTGTGGGATGCTGTACCGCTTCAGCTCAGTGATGATTCTCTGAGCAACATCTTTGGTGTTGATCTCCTCCCCTCCACTGCCGTTCTGCGAGCCAGCAAGCATGCCCTCCCTTCCCAGGTTGGAGCCAGAAGAGGAAGGGGAAGAAGAGGGGAGCTCCCCAAGCTTGGAGGCCTGTTGGCTGGGAAGGTGGTGCTGATAGCTTTGGTTGTATAAATGGTGGTGGTAGGTGGGAGTGTGCTGATGGGCATCCATTTTGTTTAGCTGGTGGCTGACCCCATGCTCAGCCCCCAGAGAGGGCGGTGACATCTCTCTCACAAAGTCTGGCACTGTTCGACAGATGTTACTCCCGTTGCTGCCCATATGGACCTCATGGCCACCTGGTAGCATCTGGCTACTGTGTCCATTCTGACTTCCTAGTGTACCATAGCCATGCATGGCAGTATCCAAGCCTGCACTACCCAGTGGTGGAGACAGGCCTTGTCCCAAACCAAAATCTTTTCCGTATGATGTGTAGTAATTTCCTCCTAGACTTCGATCTTCTCGCATGAGAGTAAAGCTGCCGATGACATTGCTGACGGGCAGGCAGGGATGGTGGTGATGATGGTGGAATTTGTCATCAAATGGCTGGAGGGGTGTCAGTGTGGTGTAGGTGCTTCCACAGGTAGTTGGTGCATCCCTGCTGTACCCCAGAGTTGCCATGTGGTCATATGTGGGGCTCTGGTGGTCAGACTCCAGGCCCATGACAGGGCCTCCCAGAGAGGGACGAGGGAAAGCAGCCGTGAGATCCCGTGAGTGTAGCATGGCTCGGCTGTCCTGACTGTGTGCCAGCTCTACATGGCTGTGCAAAGACATCTCACCCATATTACCATCCATATCTTTACCTTCCTCCACCACTTCTTCAAATTCCAGCTGATTTTTTTTTTTCCCCCACAGTCTAGAGTGTGTTTTTTGTAATGCGATCTAAAAACAGTTCCTGGTGCTGTTTATATCTCAAAATCTGATTTCAGTGTACTCTCTGAGACATTTCATCACAGTAGCACCATCTTGGGTCATGCAAGCAAATTCTGTGTTCCATAAATGCACCTGTATTTATCCATGCATATCTTGACCAACGCTGAAAAAGAGACAAGATGATCACGGTCACTGATTTTTTAAATGTATTTATAGTTATATTTATTGATTAGTCACATATATTAAAATACTTTAATTCTCGTTATTATTAATTTCGTTCCAAATAACTTTTTTGTTCAATAATAGCATATTTATGCAATTGTTGTTGTTTTTTTTTTTCAATTCAAAACTAACATAAACAATATTATCTGTTTAAAAACATGGCGAAAAGCTTTGAGTTGGAAGTGCCTACCTCACGACGTAGCTTATCCGACTGGATGGAGAGAAGCGAAACAGCCACTCCAAAACAAAATCAAAAGCCGATAACGGGATCGGGTACTCTTTACACTTGCAGAAATCCCGAATTTACAACCACACAACAATCGGTTGCGACTTTTGTGTGTCTTCAGCACATTTCGGTGTTCAGAAAAGGCAACGGCTAGGTCCGGTCCGTCACTGCCGTTATCCGCTAGATTCTCGCTGGACCACAACTGTCGAGGATGCAACACAAATGACGGACGCCTGAGGCCGTACGATTCTGTCCGATGTCCAGACTTCGCTATACTACAACCGTGTCAAAAAATGAGCGCCGATCTGTCTAAGCATCGCACTCCGTCGCTGTCATTATCTCTGTGGTTTTGCCCTTCTGTATCCTCATCGATCTCGGCCCCAACTCTTTCTCTCTCCTCTCTCTCTCTTCCCCCAGCCCCCCTCTGTACGTCACACTCTTAAAATCTGACAGATGTGGGGTGAATTTACAACCCTCGTTAACTCCTTCCCTCCTGCGGACCTCAAGAAGCCATTGTCTGTGGGGCTCGTGACAGTGGTCGAATTATAGAGTTTCAGGAGTGGATTGACTTTTTAAAAAGATACAAATAATAAAAGAATTAGGGCGCAATCTGTTGAGGCTCTCCATCGCCCCAAAACGTCTGAACGACCCTAATATCTCAGATGTGTTTTCTAAAAACAAACCAAAAAATATATATTTGTAACATGTAATTAAACAATGTAATTGATAAGCAATTATGGACATGAATGCTTGGTGTTTTGTCAATTAAGGAATTTAACAAAAAGTACTCAGCGCACTGCTGTTGCTATGGTTACCTCCATCAGGCCAATGTGATTTTGCATTCCTGTTATAAATACAGAAAACAGTATTTCCAAATGTCATAACATGTAGTAGGCCGTGCACTCTTTAAAATAAAGGTGTCAAAAATAGCCCCTTTAGAAAACAGCTCTGAAAATAACCATGTGACAGTTTATAAAGAACATTCCAAAATCTAGAAAAGAACCTTTTTGAGGAATGTTTTTGTGATTGCATGAATATTAAAGACTCTTCACAGAACCACAGAACACTTTAGAGTCAATCTCACTGTTCTGTTGATGCTATTGTTATGGCTCTTAAAGAATCTGCCAGGCTCCTTTTTGCTTAGAATAAATTTAGAAGTTAGAAATGTAGGCAGGACAAATTACCCGATTAATCCAATTAAATGGCCAGAGCGTTTATGTACTATTAACTGCAATTTTATTTTCCCAAGCTAAAGGCAATTAACTGAACCAACAAAGCAGTGACAGAGAACGGTTCTTATCAGCTGTCAGCTTACAGTGTAGTGGACAATTAACGTAAGAATTTGCTCCTCAATCACAGAAGTGCTAAACAAGATCAATGCACTTGATCTATCCAATCCGCACCTATGACCCTCTTAAGAGTAACGCGCGACCTTTGCTAAAACGCTCGACCTAATAAACAACAAAATTACACGTCTGTCATATTTCCATTAAAAATGCAATTTAATGCGCCGCGAGTTTGTGAGAGTAAAAAACAGGGAGAGAGAGAGAGAGAGGTGTGTATTCGGGTAGGTGTTTGAAACTTGGAATATTAATCATATCTGTCTGTCAGTTTAATTTTTAGAGATGAGCAATTCTAGCGCTTGAAAAATTTTCCAGTGCGATGTGGGACCGCTGTCTTCCCGCAGCAGATGCTGCACTATCGATCTGCGCCGAGCAGGGCTGAGGGAGGGAGGGGTGTGTGTGTGTGTGTGTGTGTGTGTATGTGCGTGCGCGCGCGGAGTGTGTGGCTGGAGGTAAAATGGTCAGCTCTTACCGCAAAAAAAGGTCTGTTAGAGGGTCGAGGTGAAAGTTCACTCACTGCGGCTGGAGAGCTCGATAGATGATAGTAGCCTACACTCGAATGAAAACAATCTGATTCAGAGTGCACTGACAATGCTTCATAATTTATAACGCGATTAAAAAAACACAAGACATTTTACTTAAACCGTAACAGATTTACTGTTCATTTTAAAGACGTTTAAAAATACCGTCGCTCGGAGAATAAATCAGAAAGTTTAATTGTGAGACTGAATCTTGACAGATTCAACATTATTAACACTAAGAAAACAATAACAATAGTCCTACAGATAAACATTGATAACCAGTAGCTTCATCATCGTGTAAAATGACGTCTCCTTTCGCGCACATCTGCGCGTTTTTCTTAAAACCAGGTTATATTTAATAATATTTTAAAAACGACTCAATGCACTTTAATATTTAGCATGAATTATAGAGTACATCTTATCTGAGAGCTACAAGTTCGGCAACATGTAAGGCACTGCTAAATATTATTCACCGCTTTCCCTTTCTGTCTGGGATACGTATCAATGATCAAACATTGTTCAAAACAAACCGTGGAAATCAAAACAGCGGCCAGCGAGTTAGTAAATTATTTATACCTGTCTATTGAGTTCTTTGAGCCTTTGGTCGAGCCACGTCCTCCTCCCGAGTGGTGTGTATCAAGAGGCCTGCAGGTTAACACGTATACATCAGGCTAAACGTGCAGAGCTAAGCAGATACTAACACTGTGTGTTATTAGAAAGTTATTAGTTTTACTCATTCATATCGTAATGTTACAGCACTGTCATTGAGACGCTTAATTCTCATATCCCATAGCATCAATTACATCTATTTTATGTAGCGGCCTGACAAATCTAAATGAATAAAACTATTGACACGCGACGGATCCACAACACAGAACATTTGCAGATCGACGATTCAATGTAACTCAAAATGTACCTATAAATATACCTGCATAACTATATAGCAAATCCGTTTTCC
>CAIGQW010053747.1:11491258-11502754 GCA_903798125.1 Danio choprae
ACACACACACACACACACACACACACACACACACACACACACACACAGATGGCTGGTCAGCACGTGCCCGAAGGAGGGCAAAGCACTGACCCTCAGCTGGACACTATGGCCAGGTCAGTGACACTCAATCCCTTCTTTCAGGCCAGCTGCTACTAGTTCTGTGCTAATGGCACCTCCCCAAACACACACACACACACACCCTTAGGCCCCCTCAATCTGCCTCCACTGACCAGTGAAAAGGCAGGGAACAGGGTGGGGTGGAGGACAGCTGGACACTCGCCACTCTCTTGCCTCCTCAGGGGGTGTCCTAGTGTGTGTGGGTACATGTGAGTGAAAAAAAAGCTTAATAGCCTAGTGTGGATGAGAGCAATTGGGGAAAAAAAGAAAAGCGGGTCTGGCAAACACAGACCCCACAGAGAGACAATTAGCAATGGCTGACTTTGGTTGAGGGCCTGATTGCCCCCCACCCCCCCCACCCCCCTTCCTTCTTCTGTCAATTTTGCTTGATCACCTGACGGCAAACCTGTGTCATTTAGCATTGCGGCTAAAGCTTTGGCTAAAGTACCCCAGCAACCGCGGTTCCAATGATCCAGAGCTCGAGGCTGTCCAGTACCATGGGCCGGGTTTGAGCTAGACAGTCAATAAATCAATAGGTCACTCGCGCACACGTCACTGCAGGGCTGAGAGGCCACATGAAACTAGCATTGATTGAAGGGGGTAGGGAGAGCATGGACAGTCAGAGCTGTGCATGAGTGTGAGGTTATGGGGCTCACCTCAATTCCTAAAGCTGCGATAGGGAGTTCACAACGGCCTTGGTAATGCTTACACACTTAAAACACACACACAAAACACACAGCAGGGGAGATAGATCTGTGCCTTCCAGTACAGTTCTATCAAAAACACACTAAGTGAAGCTTAATTCACTGACTCTATTTGTCTAATAAGAGATACACAATATGTAAATGTAAAAAGCTAAATGCTGCAAATAACCTTTACAAGAAAATTCTATTTAAGTTTTTTTTTTTTTTACTTAAAACGTAGTTGCTTGCAGTTTCTTTGTATATTTGCTAGTGTTTCTAAGTGAAAATAGATTTTGCTGAATTTTTTTCATGTGTCTGTGATACAAGATATAATATATAACGGTGGCGCAGTGGATAGCACAATCGCCTCACACCAAGAAGGTCGCTATTTCGAGCCCCGGCTGGGTCAGTTGGCATTTCTGTGTGGAGTTTGCATGTTCTCCCTGTGTTGGCGTGGGTTTCCTCCGGGTGTTTCGGTTTCCCCCACAAGTCCAAAGACATGCGGTATAGGTGAATTGGGTACGCTAAATTGTCAGTAGTGTATGTTTGTAAATAAGTGTGTATGGATGTTTCCCAGAGATGCATATGCAGAAAACATATGCTGGATAAATTGGCGGTTCATTCCACTGTGGCGCGCCCAGATTAATAAAGGGACTAAGCCGAAAAGAAAATGAATGAATGAACTAGGTTATTTGAATGCTGTAACTGATATTGGATACTAAATTGTGCATGCTCATTTTCCCAATTTTTATATTTAAATTGCCATTGCACGATTAAATATTTGAAGTTAAATAAAATAATTTAACAAGACCTCAAATTATAGTGTTTTGATGCCTAAATGCTATATTTTATTTTTATTATTATTATGTTTCTTTATATAACCAGGTAAAAAAAAATACTAGGGTGACATGGCCAAGAGGTCTGCAGCACACGACTTATGAAAATAATAATAATAAAATTTTTAAAAGTAATATAAAAATAGTTTGGTTATTTAGCCATATCCGATTACAATATGTTAAAAACACATACATTGAATGGACTGTTGTGATTTGTTATAGAATATGTATTTGTGTCTTTTTTATCATAGCCAAAATAGTGCAGAATGAACCATTTATTTATTATTTTCCATAGCATATCAAAGCCATATGGTCTCGTTGGTATGTCATTTTTTTGTTTAGCTATATTATTTATTGGCTTATCAAAATTGGTCAAAAATATTACTACCTCCATATTGTAACCACATCTGTAAATGTCTTATAAAGCTTCATTATTTCTCAAGGTCATAAACACAGCAAAAACTGGGGGGTTGAAATTTCGATGTTAAATCTTTCTGAGTTAATTTCAACTCTCAAAATGTAATTTTAACACATATAATGTAGAATCGTGTCAAGTGTTGGAGTTATTTAAAAGAGTTGATTATCAGAGTTGCTTTAACTCCTACGAGGAGTTATGATGATACTCCATCCAAGCACTCAGCCCCCCACACATTTCAAGTTAGTCTGTCTCTGAGAGAAATCGTTAACAGCATGGTGTAGTTTTTGGCGGTAAGTACATTTTAAGCTATTATATTTATTCAATTATGATATATGTATAACAGTTGTTTTAACACTTTGGGAGTAAAAAAAACAACAACTCTACCTTTAGTGTTATATTTTTATGTATTTGTATAATGTTAATTTAACTCCAGAAAGTGTGGAGCTATATAAACTCATAAAAAGTGTTGAAATCAACTCTGTGAGAGTTAATTCAACACTCGTCTTTTTGCTGTGTAGGCATCAATGGTTCCATTAAGAACTTTTAACAACTGCTCAAAAATAAAGATTCTTTATTGGCAGAAATAGTTCTGTGAAAAACCTTGAACATCCATGAAACCTTTCAAATCCACAAAATGTTTCTTAGCAGTCTTAAAAAAAACAAAGGTTCAAAATGTAATTTTAACAGCAATGGTATTGAAGAATGATTTTTAGTTCCTCAGTGTTTTCAGTGAACAATTCTTTTGTTTTTTTGTTAAAGCTCCTTTCCAAGGATTTTGGAAGTTTTTCATCGGGCCATAAATGGTAATAAAATAACCTCTACGTTTAAGAGTGTCTACATTTAAGAGTGTCTAAGAAGAAATGTTATTTAAGAATTGTTCTGAAAGGTTAACCGGGAAACCCTAAACCCCTTTTATATGGCTAATGTGGTAATTGTACTTCATTACGCATTAACTTGCTTGTGCACAACAATTTCCCTTTGCCTATATTCTGCGACATCTTGTTCAGCTATTTGATGCGGTGAGTGCAATCCATATTCACATAGATTATGTCTAAGAGGATTCTTGTGTTAAGTTGGCTGCTTTCTCTTGTTAAGTTGTCTGCTGATCCGCTCTTTGTTGCAGTGTTTTGCTCACTCATGCGCTCATTGAAAAAAAGCCTTAGCTCTGTCTCTCTTTTATGACCTCGTCGAGTCAACGGCTGCAGCATTGAGCATGTTTACTTGACCTGCAAATTGGGGTCAACGCAAAGTAAAGAGCCGTACACTTGTGCAAAGAACACAGGCCATTGAGATACTGTGTACACCTTCAAAATCCTATGCGTATTTTGGGCAAGCAATTGCAAATTGCATTGCCAAACTAAAAGGCATACATGTAGAATATTTTCCCTTTATAAGTGGCACTTAAACCAGCGCAAGCTGAATGGTAGGGACTTGCACAAGGTGGCAGGGTGTAGAAGACAGGTGTAAATAAACGCCGGGGCTCTGTCCTTGCTCTGCGAGTTGCCATGGCAACGGCTGATAGAGCATCCTATCGATCGCACTGTCCAGTCTGAATTGTGCAGCCCCTGAACCCACGTTTTTTTTTCTCTGTGTGGTGATGGGTGTGGATCAATACCTGATATTGTATGCCTCTTTTGCCTCACGTCTCTCATGGCCTCCATAATAGTGGTAATGATAGTGAGAGGCAAAGAAAAAGAAAAGGAAGAAGCCTGAAACAATAGTAAAAAGACAGGTGGATCTATTTTGTCACAAATGTGAAGAAAGAAAAAAACTACAGTTCCTTTTTGGACCAAGAGGGACGCTTTCAAGAACAATAGAGAGCCATCATGACACTTTGCCTGTATTATTCACAATCCCTCCAGAATTGCCATGCGTTGAACCGTGGCCCGCATGGAATTCGGTTTTCCCAGCACGGAAAATGTCACATTTGATTTCTCCGTCTCTCTGCATATGCGAACAGCCACACGCCATTTCCCTAATATGAGGCAGTTTAGTCCATCCATTGCTTTGACTGTTATACAAATCGGAACGGCCAGAAAAGCCCAGGCTGCAACGGTTCAGCAAGAGCTTGTGAAGGAGAGCGAGGCACGGAGGAGGACCTGCGGGAGCTCGTTTAAATCTGGCCTGAGGGATCCCTCCAGCTAGGGGTCACGGTTGGAGTCACTGGCACTGGATTTAAAGGTGGGGCTCCTTAAGGTGCCTCTGTTGCCCCGAGGCACAGCCATCACAATTCCTGCAGTGCTGGAAATGAAAGACGGGCCAGGACAAAGGCCCTTTCCTTGCTTATGGCCACTGCTCAGAAAAATTACTCAAATGATTGAGATGTCGGTTACATCTTTCTTTTTGCCTCTGTCCTCCCCAGCAAAACCCTTGTGTGAGCTTAAGGAGATTTACAGAATGGCGTTACTTCTTGAGGAAAAATATAAAGCTAGTTTTAGATTGTGTTATATATAGACTAGGTTTTTTTTTAATTGTTAAATTGTATGGTTCTTTTTGCCTATATCCGAAAATCAGTTTTAAAGACGAGTTTACCCCCAAAATCTAAATTCATGACATTCCAAGAGTTTTGACTTTGAAACAGAAATGAAAATATTATCAATAAAATCTCATAGATTTCTCTGCCTCCTATGAAAGTCGATTCACCCCAAAATCAAAAAGTTCATTAGGAGATCAAAAAATTTATTTACATAAATCAAGTTTTTAATCCAAGCCTTCTCTGAAAGACACGACTGCTTCATATAGTGAGCAGAATTATTTTGGTATTAATTCACATAAAAACATTAGTTGTGACTTAATTCAGAGGCTGCATCCTTCGATGGCCACATTCAAAGGCCGATTGCATCATCGCAGCACAACAAAACTGTCTTAGTTCGAAGGCTCCTTCAATACAGTCTCCAAATGCATCCTTTGTTTCCAGATAACGAATAGCTGATTTTGGACTTCAATGCAAGTGGATGAGAAGAGTATATAATTAAAGGAAATTCTAGATTATCCTTTAAAATGCAAGCATTGCATTTCAGCTTACTCTGACATTGAATGATACAATGTTAGAGGTATACATTTTAAATATATTATAAAGATGCAATTTTATAGACAATTTATACAATAGGTTAAGCATTCGAATTGAATGATTATGTATATGAGCAAATTTGGTTAAATCACTTAATTCATGTTTTTTTTAATCTCATGAATGTTTTGAGTGAACAGACGTTTAGTGAAGAAACAACAGATTTCATTAAATATATTTATTGAAGATGAACAAATATCTAGTGAGTTTGGAATGACATGAGGTTGAGCAAACATTTCCATTTTTGGGGTGAACTAACCGTTTAAAGCAAGAATTTTAAACTATAATAGCTCATCCCACACATTTCTACTCACACACTGTAGTTCACTGATAATACAAAACAAGACTTTTTTTTACAGCACAGACTTCCGTCATCTCAATCTGAGGGGTCCTCGATCTCTAGAGACTTGACTGAAGTCGCTCAAGCTGTTTTTGTGTTTCTATCAGTGCTGCATGGATTTGGCTGTTTGCCTGGAGTACTGAGCTCTGTGCAGCGGTACAAATGTAAATGTGTGCTCCGCGGGGACGGAGTGTGAGGGGGAGCGGAGTGGCTGCCCTCGCATCCCAGCGAGATGAAAACCCATCCACTCGGAGAAGCACAGCGGCTACCGGGGCAGAAGTCAGCCGCGGTGGGGCTGGGCATGTGGGAGAGAGGAGTGATGGAGGGAAAGTTTTCTCTGCCTCCAGCGCTCTGCATATGTTGTGAGAGTAAAAGCCTGCAGTGAACTTGGCAGCACACTTCAAAACTTTATGGAGCAGACGTGCACGCTGCATCCTAATATGAGCGGTGTCTTGATTCGGGATTCGGAATTCATGAGATTTGTCAGACAAGGTGCCTGGAATTTTTTTTTACTTGAATTCTTGGCTCTGCTATTTTGCTCACCTATATTTAATGTGAAGAGTGCTTTCTCATTGGATTTGTTTTGTTCTCAAAGCGGTCAGATGAATTTCTGAATTAGTCATTGCAGATCACATTTGGGCACAGTGTAAATTTAGGTGCTAAAGTTTTAGATAACCACATGGGTTATGTTTAAATATAAAGAGAAAAATGTATTTACCCTCATGTTATTACAAAACTGTATGACTATGTATTTACTTCTGTAAACATTCATTTATTCATTTACTTTTCGGCTTAGCCCCTTTATTAATCATTCTGCTGTTTCGCCACAGCAGAATGAACCACCAACTTATCCAGCATATGTTTTACGCAGCGGATGCCCTTCCAGCTGCAACCCATCACTGGGAAACATCCATACACACCCTTTTACACTCATACACTATGGACAGTTTAGCTTATCCAATTCACCTGTACCGCATGTCTTTGGAATTGTGGGGAAAACCGGAGCACCCGGAGGAAACCCACGTGAACATGGGGAGAACATGCAAACTCCACACAGAAATGCCAACTGACCTAGCCGGGGCTCGAACCAGCGACCTTCTTGCTGTGAGGTGATTGTGCTAACCACTGCGCCACCATGCTGCCCACTTCTGTAAACAAAAAAATAATAATTTATGACATGTCTTTGTTTTGTTTTTCCATACAGGGTCCAATGAGCTTCGAAAAATGTCATTCAGATTTAAAATGCCATGATGCTCTTTAAATAATAGATTTTCAATTCATTTACACTGCTCATTACTCACCATTTACTAGGTTCAAACCTTGACCTATGAGTTTCTTTCTTCTATTAAACACAAAAGAAGATATTTTGAAAAAAGCTGGAAACCTGTAACCATTGACTTCCATAGTATTTGTTTTTCCTACTATGGATATTCTTCAAAATATCTTCTTTACTTTCAACAAAAGAAATTCATAAAGGTTTGGAACCACTTGAGGGTGAGTAAATAGTAAGTAAATTTCATTTTTGGGTGAACTATCCCTTTAACTAAGCAAATGGGTAAGAGTCACCCACTTAAAGATTGACAATCACCTAAACTTCTGGTGAAATCAAATCGTAAAAAAATAACAGAAAATCTCATGACTATGCTTAATTGTGTTAAGGAAACTCAAAGGATTGGTGGGACTAAACAGATGTGTAGCCTTGAAAAACAAATGTAAAAGCTTTAATTTGCTAGGAGCATAAAGATTGGACTCTGGAGCAAAGGAAGAAAGTCATGTGGTCCATGATGACTCCAGATCAGACTCCAGAGTGATGGGCACATCAGGGTAAGAAGAGAGGAATATGAAGTGTTGCACCCATTATGACTAGTACCAATACAAGCCTGTGGGGCAGTCCTGTGATTTGAGGATGCTGCTGTTGGTCAGGTCTAGGTTCAGCAATGTTATGTGCACAAAGAATGAGGTCAGCTGACTACCTGGATATACTGAATGACCAGGTTATCATCATCAATGGATTTTTCTTCCCCTGATGGCAAGCGCATATTCCAAGATGGCAATGCTAAAATTCTAAAAGAGTTGTTCAGGGACCATGAGACCAACTGATAAATTGGCCACAACAGAGTCCAGACTTTAACCCTATTGAGAATCTTTGGGATGTGCTGGAATAGACATTGCAACACTCCCTTCATCCATTCAAGAACTTGGTGAAAAATGTATGCAACTCTGGACAAACAAAAATGTGAAAAAAAGTGTGATGTTGCAGAAGCATATTCAAACAATGCAATGCTAAAATTAGTCCAATTAAATATTAGAGTGCGTGACTTTTTTGGCCAGTGTATTTTAGGAATTCTCAAACATTCTTAAATGTATATATTGTTATTAAAATAACATATTCCTCTGTAATAAATTATTATTATTAAATTATACTTAAGATAACAAACCAAGTCACTGATTGATGGTCCCTGATGATACAGAATAAATCCCACATAATTAGTATTTCACCACAAAAAACAAACAAACAAACAACAACAAAACATGAAACTGAGTTTACAAGTTTCGTATTTCAAATGCTAGTTCTGAACTAATGTAAGACAGATAGCACTGGTCCTGGATCTATGGGTGGGCAGTTTCTGTATTCAATTGCAGGTCCACGTTAGCGAGCCACTCTGTCCTGTCCAGAAGCTCCATTCACTTCACAGTCAATAGTTATTTATCATCCAACATATTAGCGATAGCGGTGTCGATATGAAGTCCAGCAGTGAAATTAGTCAGTGCCAAGTCTGTAACTACAGCCCAAGGTCAGACACACACTCCATTGACAGGAGTGATGGTCTGCAGCTCACAGGCACATACATCCAGCCCAAGGTCAAGTGTATGGTTTTGCTATTTCAGAAGGCACACGCGTGTAAAACACTCTGTCATGTTGAGAGATGCCAAGCTTGGTTGTGACACAATTTATGTCACGTTTTGGATACTAATCAATACGGTAAGGTGGATGGTAAAAATTCAACTATCGCTGTTTTTGGTTTGATCGGTGAGAAAGGTGCGACTTCTCAAAGATTTCTCTGAATTGATCCATGATATATTCATGATTCCACTTATAAACTAAAGTAAAATGTGGACATCCTTTTTAAAAACTATTTATAACTTTAGATTACAGAAAAAACAATGGAAATACAAAAATATACACACCTGACACTTTCTACTAATTATTGTGCTGTCTGTTTATTTGAATCAAATAAAAATATCTTCTGTATTTTTATCAAAATACTAAGCACTAAGCATTTCTATTGCACTTATATTGAACCAAAAGTTTCGCCAAGCGGCTAAGCAGAAGAATTGCTAATCAGCAGCAAAACATTTTTAAGCCTTCTGGCAAGGTCAGGGGATCACAGTCCCTTGCTAAATGTCCGGAGCCCCCCCCCCTTGCTGAAGCCCTGAGGGGTGATTTCACCCCCCACACATAGATACACACAGCCTGACAGCAGCTAACTTGATTCGATTGCTTGGTCCAAAACTCCAGAACGATTCCACTTCCCCTCCCCCTTCCCCCGCAGGTCTCTTTTTTGTACTTTCAGGTCTAAACTACCATATATTTGCGTCATGAGTGTGAGTACAAACATGACTACTAGCAGTCGCTGTGTACTAGGAGTAAATGTTAAACAAACCAAACTCCGATGTCAAAACCAAAACATCTAGTGTTGATGCAAAAGGGCAAAGGGCTATCTGATCAGTGACAAATCGAGACTATTTCACAGCCAAGCCTGAAACTGCAGATCTGGAAGTTAAAGACACTTTTGTCTCAAGCCAACTTCTTAGTAAACTCGGGCGATAAGCCAACACATTCTGGAACTAGATAAAGTAAACACTTTTGTAAACAGGGACTACTGCATGTATATCATTGTTACTGCGAAGATCTAGAACATGTCTCCAAATAAAAGACTTGCTATTATGTAAATTTTGAAGCATTACGAAAAAATCTTTAAATACTAAAATAAAAAACTCTCTCATATGATACAGATTGTTTAGCTTGTAGCATGTGTAAAAATATAGCAAGCAACTATCCAACATATACTGCTAATTCACTCACTCACTCTCCTTCAGCTTTTATGAGGGGTTGCCATAGCAGAATGAACTGCCATCTAGCTAACTATTTTTCTAGATTTAACAAATTGCCACAGATTAAGGTATTTTCAGTAACTATATCTATATGATTGTTTTAGTCTGTCTTTCACTTTGATTCAAGCAAGACAAAGTAGCTCTATAAATCTGAATAGGAAAATGTAATGTTGCTTTACAATATAGATCAGCATCAGGAAACAAAGTCAAATCAACTTTCAGAGCTCAAATGAGCAGATAAAGATAAATATCCTACAGGTATTACTTATTAAATCACTCACGTTTAAGCACAGCCATGAAACTGTCTGCTTCTCTACAGGAAACATTGTATTGTTTTATTGGAAACACCATTTTAGATATCAACATCGAGGCAATGTGCATGCTGCCATCTAGTGGACGTATTGAATCTCTACATGGAAACTGCAGGGGCTTATATGTGGCAGTGCTACAAACGATTATCAAATTATGACAATTCAAAATAATCTGATAGAACTCTAAAATAAATAAATAACTGCAAAACAGACAATTAATTTGTTACAGTTAATGTCATTATATGCATTCGAAACAAAAACATGAAACATTTTTGCAACTGAATCCAGTCAAAATGGATTAAACGGCACATGCCACTAAGTTGCAGTGTGAGTGTACTGGAAAAACTTTAAGTGCACTAGTCACAATGTTACTTGGGTACACTGACTTTGCGTCTCTTTGGGACAGATGGTTGCGGATCTTGGCTTAGTGGGAACTCTAGCTGAGAGATCTGCAGAGATAAAAGGAAGTGCATTTTGCTGTGAACAACAGTTCATCAGAACTAGAACACTTAAATATCCTGTTTTATGACATCTGTTTACTTCACAATGAGATGTGTTAATTAAAGCTAAACTTTGTATTTAAAAATATTGATCCAATCAAAGACTTTTATAAAAGCTCTTTAAAAGGTTTCAATGCCAACACAAACACAGACCATGGAAGGACTGTGACATATTTTAAGTCCATGAAAATAATAGTAAATGTTGTTTTAACAGTGTGTGTGAGCTGACACCAAAAGAAAAAAAGTTCCAAATAGCAAACAGCTGTATTTAAAAGCAATGTTTTTATTAATTATACACTGAATTGTATGCACATAATTTCCTACCTGAGGCTCAAAGATCCGTCCACTCCTGGTCTTCCTGGCATCCACCTTAGGATCAACAGTTTTCTTTACCAGACTGTCCATCTGAAAACAAACATCATATAATTAAACACAACCTCTGAAGCAGACCGATACCTCACATGTGTGGTGCAGTGTTACCCTTGCATTTGTTGAAATATGTTGATCCTCATTAGTGTGTCTGTGAGCCTGCTGTGAGTTTTCCTGAGTTTCTATAAATGTGAAAGACAATGAGCCATGTTTGCTGGAGTTGGCGGTGATTTCCTTTATTTGCATGATTGTCAATCTCATTCAACTGACAAAACATTCACCTGAGTATTCAATGCCAGCATCAGTGATGACATTCTCTTTTGTCATACACTCCTGTTAGAAAACAAATCCCATCATTAAAGATTAATACTTGCATTTTGTAACAGTAATGCAGAAAAGAAAAAACGAAGAAACATTTGAAAAGTTCAGGTACAAAAGCTTCTAAGTGCCTTCTCAGAAAACAACATATTCATCGCCATAAAATAAATAACTGAACCTATACGCAGGAACCTGAGAAAAAAAAAAGATTTTAGAGGAAAATTTCAGACGGTTTTTAGAGGATTTTGCATCTGAACTCTTCATGTGGTATTAAAGATAGCCCACCTGCTGAACTGAAGTCTCAGATATCATCCCATCCTCAAACAATTTCAAAGACCATTTTGTCCTCACACATACTTCCACATCATCTTCAAACTGTTCTCACACACACACACACACACACACACACACACACACACAC
>CAIGQW010053747.1:11502854-11540365 GCA_903798125.1 Danio choprae
AGACACACACACACACCCAACCAAAACACAGACAGCCACACACACACACACACACACACACACACACACACACACACACACACACACAATTAATATAATTGATCACTGCTTTACAACACTGATTATATGTATTGTTTTTTAGTCTGTAAGCATCTTTTAAACTTCTTTAACTAACAGGTTCAAGTCTCTTTTTTTCAGTGGTGACGTTCATTTTGATGCTGTGAAAAGGTGTGACCACCTCTCCCATGGTCAGGTTTACTAGTTCTCTCTCAAATATCAGAGTACCGTTGTCATCCTCCTTAAAGCCAGGTGGCTGATACTCCTGAGGGGTCACTGAAACACAAATACACACTGATTGTAAATAAAAAAGAAACCAAAATATTTAATTCTGAAAGAGTAAAAAAAAAAAAAACTTGACGCACTACATTGTTAAAATTAACTAAATAAAAAAATATTTAAACGCATTATTTATATTTTTAAGATGTACAAATAAAATAAATATGTACAATAAATATATAATAAAACTACTATGCAACAAGATGTGAAAAAAATGATTTTAGATATTCCAAACAAAAACTTGAACTGCAACAATTAATATCAAATTTTAAAATATCCAATGGCAAAAAAGCAATTCCTACTCATTATTATGTCTTTATGTATTGTAGATTTACCCTCATCATAGTACAAGAGTTTCATGTTAAGGCAGACGTCGTCAGGCAGCGGGCCGAGATTTTGCATCAGCATGTAAAGTTTGCGCACAAGCAGCATACTGGACTTCTGGGTGTTGTCACAGGCCATTTTAGTCAAGCTCTGCCCATTTTTGCTAAAAATACAGATTTTAGTTTTTGTGTGATGAAACATATTCATACAAACAGCATACATACACATGGTAGTAAATGGCCATCTACACACTGTAAAAACTCATAGCATAGAATAATCAATGTGCTGCCATCTTGCATGTAAGCATTCACTATTTTTGAATATTACAAGTCACAATATTGAAAATAATATTATTAAAAAGTCATAATACAGAAACTTTACCGTAGTTATGGTCAGTCAACAAAGGTGTTGTGTTTTGTTAACATGGAAGGTAATTTCAAATAGAATTATTCTATTTATTACATCTGGCAACCATAATGAGTAAAGGACACATTTGATCTCTTGCCCTGTGCATATAGAATGAAAAAGCAACTCTGATGTACTTTAAATTGAGTCATTAAAATAGGTGTACAGTTTAGTTCTGAGTTCTGTACACCCTAATAAACTTTTATAAATGCAGTTGCCATCACTTACATTTTTCAGGAGTAAATTTGGTAGCTGAACTGTGTGTACAGAACAGGATTGAGCACTAAAAGGTGAACTGACACACAAATTAAGCCACATTATGTACTGTATGTGGCCAAAAGTCTAGAAATTTGTCATTAGTTCATGCTAAGCAAGTAATATATTTTGGTCTGAAGATAAAGCAAGTTCACAGTTGCAATCCATCAACTTGTTTTGACTCCAGCTCAGACAGACATGTCACCTCTCAAAGTCCATCTGAGGTCCTGTCTCTGTGTACTTGATTTTAAACTGGTAACATTCAGTCACTTTCTGCAACAAAAGCAAAAAGTAGAAATTGAAAAGCATAAAACAAATAAACAAGGTTGCTACATACTGATTTGATTACTATTATATTCTCATAGAGTTTAAGGGCAGAATTAACATTTAAAAATTTAGATTTTCTGTTCATTTAGTCACCCTCGGGTCATCCAAGATGTAATTTCCTTTGCATACATTTTTAGCTGATTCGTGCACATAATTGTTTTGCTTTATAAGGCCTCAATATATCATCAGGAGCAACAGATATACATTTAGCTTTGCCTATATGTTTTTACTTTCATTAAAAGCTAAAGGACAAAATAAAGTCACCAACATCTTAAGTAGCCTGAAGATGAGTAAATTAACTGCAGATTTGTATTTTTGTTTGAGTGAACTACACCTTTAAGTATCACACAAGTAAGGCATTAAACCTAAATAAGAAAAAAAAAACTATATATGATTACCTGTGGATTGTCTGGATCACAGTAAATCTACAATTTAAAAAAATAATAGAAAATTGTGAAAAGATGTAAAATATACAATTTAAACCAATTATTTTAATTTAAAATACATTAGTTACTCACTGACAGAAGAACCATGCGCAGCTGATAAAGCAAAGAAGATGCAAAAGGTCAAAGGTTGCTTAAAGTGATATAACTAGTTACCGAAAATTCCCAAAATGCAGACTTACATATCTTCTTTGAAGTGCATCGAAACATCCCTGCAACCTGAAGAGAAGGTGAGATACTCTTTATGTAGCTGACAGCCTTTACACATTAAGAAATATAATTAGGATATCTGACTATTACAACAAAAAGGATATTAGCATTCACACCAACTGAAGATACATTAAATTTAACAAAATTGGGATAGTTCACCCCAAACTGAAAATTCTGTCATTGTTTACTCATCCGTTACTTCTTCCAAACCTGTTTGACTTACTTTCTTCTCGTAAACACAAAAGAAGATGTTTTTAAAAAAAATCGGGAAACCTGTAACCATTTGACTTCTATGGGAGTCGAATAGAAACAAACAAACTCATAAAGGTTGGGAACCACTTAAGGGTTGGTAAATAAATCGTTTTGTAAATCCCTTTAAACTAGAATGGATCCTGTTGGCTATAAACTTTTTTTTATCATTCATCAATTGGGAATAACATTCAGAAAATAATTGCAATTAAGTAATTCCTTTCCTTTGTGGTCTTATAGCTAGTTACAGTAATATCTTTAAAACTATATATTTATTATTACTTAGTTACTGTCCTTGATGTGAACAGGCCTTTTAAACATACTACCTGTTCAAATTATATACACCAGTGTTTTTCCCGATTGAGTTTTTGAAGGGAAAATGGATGTTACTGTTACCAGTGGACAATCTGCTGAGCACCAGGACAGCTGTCCTCTCGCAGAATATGGACTTTCAGTTCTGTGAAAAAGAGAAAATCCCACAAATGACATTTACTGAATTTTTGTCTCCTGTTTCGCTTGATGTAAGTTAGCACTTCACCTCCAACGTATTTGCGTCCATAGGCCTTTTCTGAGAAAAGGCCCCTGAGGTAAGTGATGCTGGAGACAGCAATGGCTAGAAGTTTCTTCACAAGCACTAGTGATTGCTGTTCGTTGGACACCACGTCTGGTAGCACCTGACAGCTCTTAAAGCACACATAAACATATTAATCATGCAAGATATTGTTAAGTTTAAACGTAAGGACAAGCTAGCTAAAGTATGGACACGCTACGTTAAAGTTAAACACAACTGGTATCCCTAACATAGCGATGAGCTGATTGTGAAGAAAACATCTTTACCTGAACAGGGCGCAGTTTCTGTTCAAAAGTCATAATGATTGTGACAGATAATCAGTCGAAATCCCAGAATGATGAGCTGCAAATATAATGTAACGTTAACGTTAAGATTCTCCGTTAACGTTAATGGTTTTGGAATTCGAATAAATAAGGCAGAATTTTTAAGTCCTCAAATAGCACATAAGCCTAACAAATACAATTTCTTACCTGATAAAATTGACAATAAAGACTGTCAATGAATTTGACGGAGAGTTAAAATGTAACAGAGAGACAAACATAAGCTTTAAGATGATTTAAAACTAATCTGGTGGCCTATGTCATTGCAACCGACTCCTTAACTGCCACTCTCGCGCGCCATCCAGCGTTCGACTGCATTCGTTTCCCGCCATAAACTCCTACACGACGTCACGTTAAAAAAAAAAAGACATTTACGCTAATATTACAGCAAAATATAATTGTAAAATAACGAAAATGTGGAAGTAAATATGTGGAAGTAAATAAGCAAACACGAGCGTATAATGGGCAAAATTAAAAACAATAAATTTTTAATACGGAAAAAAATTACAACTTTAATTTATTGTATTTATTACATCTAATGCTTGTTAGGTTTAGGGTTACTTATACATTTTGTATATATTTTTTACATTTTAAATTGTAATTGTTTTTGTGTCATGGAAGATGTCAGCTTTGCACATTTATAATGATTTTTAAAAACATGATTCAGGGCCAAATTTAAAATAACGACAACCAATTTTTATGTGAAATGGTCTTATCCACTGATCTAGACAAAATGCTAAATGATTCTATTATATTATTGTATTATTGATCAGTGGGCTGTACAAGGAAAAAAATCATTAAAAATCAATAAATAAATTGTATGTGTATATTATTGCAGGGATGTTATATTATGTGCATATTACATATAATAAAACCTAGAATTTTGAGAGGGAACACTCTATTAACACCTCCTGTAGATTTAAATACAACTTAAGACTTTCAATTGCCCTATATAATGTTTATTATTATTATATGAGCTCACAAAACCATTGTAGCCTACCATTGGTCGTTTATTTATTTTGATACGACTTCTGAAAATCTGCTGGCTAATTCTCCTGTCTCTCAAACGTCAATCCAGATTCCCATTGGCTTTCCCGGTGTGTGACCGTCCTCCAAGATGACGTTACTGCAGCGAACGCCATTTTGATACTGAACACTGTGGGTGGATCGGATCGGGCACGAATAGACAGCAAATTTTACACACTAACACGTTGATTAATTGGTCAGCAGACCCCGAAGAGCCATGTCATCAGACAACCAGGACACGGAGACGCATCCGGAACAGGTGGACGAGACTCAGGTGGGGATTAAAACGGGGCAGCGCCTCACTCGTTGCAGTCTCTCGTTGATGTCTGTCAGTTTCGGCCACTATAATGCCACAGTGCCGTTATATCTAAATGACTATTTGGTTAATGCTCACTGACGCCTTCAATACAGGAATATCTCTGGTTATTTTTCATTTGATTGCTGAGCTGTCACCTGCATGAGTTGAACAAGGTGATAGCCGAGCATTTCACAAGCATGAGTCTTCTTCTGATTGGATAGTGAACGCAGACGTAATTAAATAACAGCGTACGATTGGTTACTTTCTGTTATGGCACGCCTACTCTAACCTGATGGTGTCAGATGTGTTGTGTGAACGAAAATAACTGGGGCGCCCATTTTTATATGTTGATAAAAAGTTGTAAAGCCAAACTGTGAAAGCAGGTGTAGAGTTAAGTTTGAAAACCAGTATTTGAAGAAGTCGTGTTTAATGTAGCAAAAGCAGTAGACCTGCACAAGCTTGCAGTTTTTATTTAAATGATATGTGCAATGAAAGTTATGTATTGGAAAACGAGATTAGGAGTCTATGCAGTTTTTAAGAGGAGCTAGTTTGAGAAGTTCAGGAACTTGTCAGCCTTGTTTGCACTTTTCCAGATGGTGCTGAATATAGCAGCTCATAAATTACTTGTTATAGATCCTAGTGAATCAGCAAATTGGTTCTAATCAGAAGAGTCGGTTTCTTCTCCAGGACTTTAGTGGGTATTGATGCCAAATACTATCAACAAATCACTCTTAAGTGGAAATAATATCATGGTGATAACATGAATTATTACTGGAGGTTGGCTGATTGTAGACTTTATAGATAATGATCACTAGGTTGGACCATACTGGTTGTAGTGGTGTGCCATTGTTTATTTTCTGTCATCGTGTACAGTATGTCAGTCACTTTGCAAAAAAGATAAAACACATATTGACAGTCTAAAAGCATTCATTGTTTGGTGATGCCTATTAAAATAAAAGCTGATGGAGTTTGAAAACAAAGAATATTGCTGTATTATGTAGTTATCACACGTGCAAGTGTGATATTGAGTGATTTAATTAATTTGAACAAATCAGCTGAGTCAGTGATTAAATGATCCGCTTATAAAGACAGTCTTATAGTTTATTTGTAAATTAATCATTTGTTTGAATGAAGGAATGAATAAATCAACCACTCATGGCCTAACGTCAATCTCGTACAGCTGGTCATTTATCTATCTCCTCATACTTCATAAAATATATGCTAAAATTTTATTTAAAAAGAGATTAACACTTCAGCACAACACCACTGGTAAAACAGTGCTGAACCTTGTTGCAAAAAAGAAATCCCCATGAAAGTGAATTGTCATTTTTTACATAAAAATGTAAAAACACATTTGTAAATGCTAAAATCAAAATAAACCAACAGTGAATATATTAAATTAACCTCATTAATGAAATCTTATTATAAAGTGTCACCGTTTCATATAAATAAAAAAACACAATGGCCAAAGATATGGAATTAAATGCATTGTATTTATGCTTTCACACTTTATTTTTCTCACACTTGATGATGCTACTTTGATATGCTACTTTGCTGACCAACAAATGCATAAATGCACCGGTATGATATAAAATAATATTCATAAACACAAGCTTTAGATCAAGCATTGAGAGGAATAGAAACTAAATGCAGTCTCTTTGGTCTCTGTAGTGTTAAATAAACTGATACCAGTTAGATTCTGCCTTTTTGTGTTTTTTTGTGACTCACGGACACTGTAGGGTGTAGCATGTAGAATTTAGTTACTGTGTTAGGAGGGTTTACAAACCTGTTTTTCTGCAATCTGCTTTCTGCCACAATTGCATGCCAATGTATGTGTTTTAGCCAGCACAACATCCATTAATGAACTGCCCCTTGTTGACACACAGTCAAGTCATATACAAAAAATAAATAAATGGACATTATATTAATGGAAGAATTGACTAAGTAATGTATACCGCAGTCTGTGTCGCTAGCCCATTCTAAAGGCTGTTATGCTCCTCACTGTTAAGCAGTCTTTACACAATCACATGATTCTTCAGCTTAGTGCAAAGCCAGAGGATCATTTAAAAGGCAACCAATCAAATGAGGAAATGAAATATGTAGGTTCTCAAATATTTACCTTTCTGTAACCTTCAATATCTTGTTACGTTTTGTTGTTTTATTGCAATACCTGAAGGCTGGTTAGCCGTTTTTCCTGTTTAAAACAATCATAACAAGATACAAGAAGACAGGAATGTGAAGGTGTTTACAAATGGTCATTTATCAGATGTTGAAAGATTCCCCTGATGAGATATGACAAAATTTCCAGATGTTTTTTTTTTTCAAGCTGACAATCAAATTGAAACGGGAGATTTCTATCAAATAATGAAGTCATAGGGTGGTTGGACATAAAAACAACACCTGGGTATTTATTGGAAATTTAAACAATAATATTGCACCTTGCCCAGACCACACCTTTTAGGAAATTACAGGAATAATGATATCATTATGAAAGTGATTTTGATCTTATCTTGCTTAAAGATATAGTAGTAAAATTAAATGAAAGTAAACTGCTTTTTAGAGTTTTGATGAGGACAGTTTGCATAAACTCATCTACATTATCAAAAGTGATGGGCAACACTTTTACATTCCCAAATAAAAACCGAAAAAAAGCTCACAAATGCCCATTTTCACCAATTCTTCTTGATTCAGTATGATTGTGTTGACATCAGAAACAAATTTTACCATACCCCAGATTACCTTTTATAGGTAGACTAGAGTTAGGGTATGATTTGAGGGTGCTGAATTATACACTGATTATATTATCTAAAGAAACCAAAGTATGAAACAAAAAAAAAGTTCTAGTGAGAAATCCCCTTAGAGACTTCTTTTAAAAACTTGAAAAGATCTATCTGACCCTGAATATTTGAATGATAGTCTAAATGTAAGGTTTTTAAAAAACATTTTAGTCATTTTTAGACTGCTGATGTCTAATACAGAATTAATGTTTTTCAGGAATCCCAGGACACAAACTCAAACCCAGTGCGGACAGAAGAGGCCAAATTGAAAGCGAAGTATCCCAACTTGGGTCAAAAGCCAGGTGGATCCGATTTCCTGATGAAGCGCCTGCAGAAAGGGGTAAGTGAAAAAATGCAGCTTGCTTTTTTCGTTTTCACTTTCACTACTGCAAAAATTACCACGGTGTAAAAAGACACATAAAAGTTCCAAGGGGTTGTCCAAATAGCCAAAATAAACAACTTTTTTTGCATTGTTTTATAAGGTAACTTCTCAAAAGGAAGTTAATCATGTTTTCCTCCTTCTCCAGCAAAAGTATTTTGACTCAGGAGATTACAACATGGCCAAGGCAAAGATGAAGAACAAACAGTTGCCTGCCGCAGCCGGTCCAGACAAGAACATCGTCACAGGCGATCACATTCCTACCCCACAAGACCTTCCCCAGAGAAAGTCTTCACTGGTTACAAGTAAACTAGCAGGCTAACTTCACTCATAGGTTTTAAAGAAACCCTCTTACCAAACTTCCAAAAGCTCCCCGGACCCTCCAGACCAGCTTCACCAGGACTGGTTACCGTTTCTTTTGAGTTCTTTTTTTTTCAGTTGCGTGTATAGTTTCGCTATCTTTTTTCGTTTCACTTAAGTAGGTTTAACCGAACCCAGCTCTGTTACCCTCTTCGGTGTCCCACAAATGATAGTGGAAAAACGAAACCCTCGGTACTCCAGGCCCCAGTGGAGCATGATGCACTTTACTCTGTGTACCCTGTACATCAGTGATTTTACGAACAAACCCATGAAGACATGCTTTTAAAAGTGTCAAATAATTTGAAAAGGATCGAAAATTGTTTTAAAAGTTGTTGTTTAATATAAATATATATACAGAGATAATACTTGACAGCCATTGGCCCCCAGATATACATTGGCAATGCAGCCCTCAAATCATCACAGCGACAAAATAATGAATGTTTTCGTGAGTCAGTGAAAACACGTGGTCAACGCTATAGTGGTTAAGAGTCCATCCACTCTTCTACCTCTGTTGAACCAAATAACAGCTGCTTATGACTGGATTGTTTTACTATTCTCAGCGTTCACCTTCCATGGTAGGATCTGAGCAAGCGGTTTCAATCAGGCTGACGAGATTATCGTAATCACAGCATTTGTGTGTAAACAGAGAATGTTGTAATTCACTGATACTAGCGCAGATGTGGCATGGTCTTTAGAAAGTGATCTTGTCATAGCAGACGGTATTAGTCAAATTTTGCATCGTTTTTAAAAAGTAGTAGCTATATGTGTTGAATCTTACAGGCATCTGGAGACATTCAGCTTTCTTGTACATTAACGGTATTTACTGTTAAAGGGATTGATGTGCGATTATTTTGTGATCAACACCTATGTAATGTGATGCACAGGACCCCTTTGATCATCTCATCTGAGATAATGATGACACAATCATGTCGTCTGTTTACAAAATGAATCTATCTGGTCATTCATATCTGTGTATACTCTAAGAAATGGTAAAGGATATTTGCAGAACAGAGCAGCACCTGGTTTAATATTTGTATAATTGTCAGATCTAAATAGTAAGTGCTCTATTAAAGGTATAGTCACCCTCATGAGTTTCTTCTGTTGAACACAGAGGAAGAAATTTGGAAAAATGTTGGTACACAGACAGCTTGACTTCCATAGCATTTCTTTCCTACTATGGAAGACAGTGGGTGGTTTTGGTTACTATCAGCTGTTTGATTGTCAACATTTTATAAACTTTCTTCTTTTGTTTTACAGATGAAAGAAACGGTAACACTTGAAGGGTGTTCATGAAACATTGTCATGAATATGAATCAGATTTTATACTTATGACAACGGTCATTAAGTGCCATTTGGTCAATTGTATAATTTTAAATGCAAACGTCATATTGTTTGAGATGGCTTTATGACAACTTGACAAACAATAACTTTACCAAGACAACATAACTTGTCACAGATCAGTTATAAACATGACTGTCATAATGCTGTTATAAAATAGTTTGACCGAGTAATGACACTTTTAATGAGAAATTTCCATGAAACAATTATTTTGTTCCACTGAAAAGTGCGCAGAGAAATATTCATGACACAATTATAATGGATTCACAACAATGATGTTTATAACAGATTTATGACAAATGATGTTGCCTTGCTAATGTCAAGTTGTCATGACAGAGACGGGTTGTAATGTATTTAGTAATCTTAAGTTGTCATAACAAAGACATCTCAAACAATGTTACCTTTGCATTTAGAATGACATAACTGAACTAAAAACACTTCATGACAGTTGTCATAAGCGTGCATGCATAAGACATGTCATGAATATAAAGGTGAACCCCCTTCAAGTAAAGTGTTATCAAAGAGGTTCATACATATTTGGAACAAGTGGATGGATAAGTAAAATTACCTTTGACTGATCTATCCCTTTAAACAAGTTAAAAAATGTAAACTTTATTGGAGATTTTACCCATAGATTGCTTTTACAAGCAGCTTATTATCGTACTTCAAACCAATATCAGACACAGAAATAACCTTGGGGAAATATATGCTCTGACCCATATTTTCCTCTGTGGTTCTAAAATGAGATACACTTTTCTAAATATTTAGCAAAGTGTCCTTCTCCAGAGGACACGAATCAATAAACCTCTGTAGTTTAAAAAGGTCTACACAAAGCTGTTGTAAGTCAATGGAAACTTTGTAATGAATCCCAACAGCTCATTTATTCCAGGCTGTAGTCTTTGGACACTCCTTATAGAGTCTTGGTGTGAGAATAAATACACTTACAGAGCAAATCTACATAGCCAGTTTTACTATCCAGGTGTCCAAGTTGGGATTTGCATAGTCTAATCAAATCGCCCCTTCAAAAACCACATATTCACCAACATGTGACGTTAACAAAAACGTATATTAAAGCATGTAAGAAAAAGAAACAAATACTGTATTATCACAATGAAAAATCTCACTAAAAGGTGAATTACGTGTAAGGGATTGAATGTGTTTTTTCATTAATGGTTGAGGTGCTGGTGGCAGTTGGCAATACATCAGGGAAATATGATGGTCTTGCACTTAGTATTTGTCACTCGATGGTGTGTGTGGATGTACAATGTTTCCTTTGAGGAATGCGTTCTTGCACAATGCTAGGAGATAATCTTATCTTATTTTGTGCTGCAGCCAAATTGTAAATAGTCGAACTGTGCATCTGGTGTCATATTTGTGCATTTTGTCTCGCATTATCTGTCTGAGTTGTCATTAGAAAATATATTGTTTCCTGTATTCCCAAAGTTTGTCTTTTATTTGTTATGATTGTGTGTCTCTTTGCTTTGTAATGCAACACATTGAGAAGAGTATCATCAGTTCTGGTGCGAGAAATGTACATATAGGAGAATTATTGTAATTAAAGAACGCTTTTTAATGAGATGGATTACATTTATGGGGATATGAACTGAAAACTTTCCACTTCAATGTGATACTCATGTAAGATATTAACTCTAAACCAACAGCTATAACTATCTCTATATATGGACACACAAAAGTATATTAATGATTTGCTTATTTTCTGAAGCATTTGGTGTTGAATTATTTTATTTTTGTGGCCCATTTATATATACATTTATTGTTTCAGCCGTTTTGCTTGAATTAGTTTGTGTTTGAAAATCGATTTGCAGAGGTTTCCAGAATCATCTGGTCTCTTACAGTTATAATTACATCACATGTAAGGATGGGGAATCGAGAAGCAAATATTGATGTTTGAAATAAATATTGAAGCTATGTCTGAACTTCAAATAAAATTTTACATTAATAGCAAAAATAAATAAATTGTGATGTGGTTTTTTAATTTTCTGATTAAATAATTTCACTTGTTTATTTAAGCTTTGTGTATGTGTCTATGAATGCAGGAAAATTAGTTGAATAATCACATATGGACATCTTTTAGTTGGTGCGTGATGGCATCATTAAAAAGTAAATCCTACATGTTTTGCTGCACCAAGAAGAAAGGAAATTGAAACTGGTAGGAAATTGAAACAGGTGTAACTTATGAATTCAGTACAATCATTCACATTTAAACGTGTATAAACATATTTATTAAAGAAACTTTCAATAAAGTTTTGTTTATCTAGCAGACAACTAGCTATTTTCTATTCGAATGTTTCTTTTAAAATGTAATTCATATTCGGAGCTGAATTTTCAGCATTATAACTTGTTGTATGATCTGCCATTATAATGAAACAAATAATAAATGAAATCTTTTTTAACATTATAAATATCTTCACATATTTGTGTCCCTAAAGAAAAAAGGTATTGAAACCATTTAATGGCATGTTTGAATATTAAAACATAACAGTTCGGAAGCCTTGGAACCTATCAATGGTTACAGGTTTTCAGCTTTATTCAGATATGTTTTAGTGTTCAACAGAAGAAAGAAACACTCGTAAAGGTTGACTATTTGGGGAAGATTGCGTATTTTTATTTGTGGATGAGCTATCGCTTTAAGAGGTGAACGCCCTGTTCACATGTTCTGTTGTTTGTCACTAGAGGGAGCTCCGCTCTACGAAAATTGAGTACATTTCAAACCCAAACACACGGCACGTCTTGTAAACATCTCTGAGCGTTCATAAACAGAATATTGAAGCTATGTCTGAACTTCAAATAAAATTGTACATTAATGGCAAAGAATAAATCAATTGTGTTGGACCTTTTTATTTCTCTGATTAAATAATATCACTTGTTTATTTAAGCTTTGTGTCTAATAAGGAAATTTAATCTGATTTAACTTATGAATTCAATAAGTATCATAACCACTCACATTTAAACGTGCATAAACATATTTATTGTCAATAAAGTTGTGTTTTGTTTATCTAGCAGACAGTTTGTTTCTATTGAAATGTTTCTTTTCGAATGTAATTTATGCCTGTGATTCAGAGCAGAATGTTCAGCATATAACTCCAGGTGATCTGTCAGAAATCATTACAATGAAATAAATAAGAAATAAAATAATCTGTAACCTTATAAATATCTTTACATTTTGTGCCCTTAATAAATAAAAGTATTAAAAGATTTTAATGGCATGTCTAAATGGTAATACGCCACAGTTTTAACAAAATATAAAGCAGCAGAAATTATTATTTTTTTGAGCAGCAAATGTTAAAAATTCAGTTTTGAATCACATGATTAAGTGCATTTATAATGTGCTAACAGAAAAGTGCTGTTGTTGTTGTTTGTATATTATAGTTTCATTGGATTTATTTGTATTTTAAATAAATACAGTCTTGGTAAGCTTTGGCACAACATCTCATGTACAACAGTGTTTACTAGTGTTCAAATTGACAGTTTTTGTCTTGTTTGTAAAACTGCAGATTAGACTCTGAAAATCCCTCTATTATCCCAAACTATTTGCTTTTATTTATTTATTTTTTTAAAGTTTGGTTAGTTCTGCTTTAAATGGATAGTAGATGAAAATTCTCTCATCATTTTCCATTTGTGGATAAACTATGGTGAACGTCCTGTTCACATGTTCTGTCACTAGAGGGAGCTCCGCTCTTCGAAAAGCCGAGTGAATTTTAAACCAAAACACGGCATAGAGCTTGTAAACATCTCTGAGCGTTCATAAACAGAATAATCCTTAATCCTTCCAGAACTCCAAGAAATTATATTATTTTAAATATTATTGCTCCTGCTGATGTAAAGGCAATGCCCCTCGATCAAGAGAATGTAAACATTTCCAGTGTCACCAGTTTGGGCTCGCTGTATAGATGAGCTACGCATTTTACGTGCTAGAGCAGCCGTCCTTAGCGTGTCGAAAGTGCCTTTGCGTTCCGAACGTGTTCAGCCAGTGATTGGTCAGCTCACAAGCCACACCTTTAACGTTATACAAACATATAAAAGCTAAGAAGCCTCGACGAATTTTCTGGTGCGATAGGAAGAAAATAAAATGTAGAGTTGTTTGTATCTTGACTTTAAACCGTTTCACCCCAAATTAATCTTTGATTGATTGGAATAAAGGAGTTTATGTGGAATTGAAAACAGAAAATGTTCGCTGGGAGAAACAACGACAACGGCTTTTGGCCATGCACTGGATTAAAAAGCAAACCACTGGTTATTCCAGAACTGAAAGCGCATAACCAGTTTACGGTGGACTCTCTGCAGGGCTCGGTACCGTCCTCGCCTTCCGACGAAACAGGCGATTATCCCCCCACCGCCCTTGACATGGACACGCGAGAGATTATTGACACTTTCTTAAAAAATTTTACAGGACTCCCTCATTCTAAAAGTGGACGAAAACAAGTACTGTCAACAATGAGGCGGGTTGTGGACAGTCTCGCGGTGAAGCACGAGTTCGCTTACAAAGGTAGTTTATCTTTCATGATGTTTAGTGGTTGATTAGTGCGGGTTAAACATTATTTAAATGGCCAGCCTCACCCTCTATACACGCACCTGGCCTGGCAGGTTGCGACACTTATTGCCACGTATTGTTATTTATGATTCACTGGACTCTTTCAGGTATGATTGCACGGCTGAATCTGGAGCAGAAAGGAGAAGATGTGAGTTTCGTCAAGCAAGTGGCAACAGAGCTCTTCAGCGATGGCACCACAAACTGGGGTCGTATTGCCAGTCTGCTGACATTTGGGGCAATGGTGTGCAAGTACCAGAATGACAGAGGATTAAGCAAGTATGTGAGTTTGGTAGGGGAGGAGATCTCGTCCTATCTTCTCACAGACCAGCGGGACTGGTTGCTCAAAAACAAAGCATGGGTGAGTTTATTTTTTCCCCTTTACAGGACTCCATACACTGCCGTTTTGAGTTGGTGTATTTCTCTTTCTGTTGTTTATATCCTGATGTTGCCCTAATGTATTTGTTCTTCCCTTTAGGATGGCTTTGTCGATTTTTTTCACGTCCCGGATACAGAGGCAGCTGTGAGAAACACACTTCTAACAATTGGTGGCGTGGCTACATTAAGTGCTGCACTTGCCTATTGGATACGATGAATCCACATGAACTTTCTAAAAACTAACAAAACAAAGAATGTTTCAGAACTTTCAGACTATTTTTGTATTATTTTTTTTTTTTGAGAAATCATTTTCATTTTTTCCTTTTCGACATGTTATTTGTATATAAAAACTGGTTGAAACCTACAATGAAAAGTTAAATGCTATTTTTGTATTAAAAGTAAAAATTTTAAATCGTTTTCAGCCGTTCACATCTGAATTGTTCACCTACCTGGGAGTAACACTTTCAGTGCCAGTTTTGGTGTGCAGTTTACACATCACAATCACATTTGACCTTGTAATTACATATTCACCAGTGTTCTTTAAAAAAATGCAAAATCTGATTAGAAACTAAAATTGTCTGTTGCACCCACACTATAACATAGACCCCTTTTCATGGTAATTCTAGAATAATTGTTGTTGTTTTTTTTTTTTTTTGCAACATAGTGCACAAATAACTTGAGGTGCTGGCTTTATCTGATGAATGACCTTTAAAGCTTTTATCTAAAAGCTAATGGTGGTTCTGTTTTGAGTGCTATTTGATAGCACTGTGATAGCAGTTCACCACACAACGCTGCTTAAACTTTTGTCTGACTGATGTTTTGACCAAATTGAAATAAGTAGGGAAGTTTGAGAACATGTTCAGGTCACTGAGCTCTTTCTGTGAATTTACTGTTCTCTAAACTGCTAATTAAACAGATAAGCTAATAACTGCATTTCTTTTTTTATTTCTGTCATAAAATATTCCTTCATGTTTCATCACAAAGATTGTAGTAGACCGTTAATCCAAATGGGCTTGATTTAGCTTATTGTTTGTAACATCAACCATGTCAATGACATATTGCTTCAATATGGTCTCTTAATTCTGTTAAAGGCCAAAGAGTTGACATTTCCTTTTTATACACCCATTTCAGTCTCTGGAAAGTCAAACTGTGCTGCGGAACAAATTCAGGCAGTTTGTCAGAGTGAAACTCGCTGGCACAATGAAACTCACTGAAACGTGAATACTTTTTAAGGAGAGGAAAATACATGTATCTCATTTCAAAGAGTTCATTGTGTTGCTGAGTCACATTGCTAAATCACTTGCTACTCAGGGGATGTTCAGAATAATAAAGGGATAGTTCACTCCAAACAGAACATTCTGTTATCATTTACTCATCCTTTAACACAAAAGATGATATTTTGAAGAAAGCTGGAAACCTGTAAATACTGACTTCCTTAATATTTGTTTTATTCAGCTTTCTTCAAAATATCTTCTTTTGTGTTCAACACAGTAAAAGGAGCTTACATCTTTGGGACAACTTTAATGTGAGTAACTGTTCCTTTTTGGGTGAACTATTCATTTAATATTTCATTATAAATATACAAACCCCTCTGGCTGTCATCATAAACAGTTTGTAATGAACTTAAGTAACCAAACATCTCAGGTCCTCAAATAGAGATTTCTTTAATGATTAAATGATTAGAATTTTTGATGTGATTTTTTTTTTTTTGTAGAGATTTAAGTAGACCATGTTCTGTAGTAGGAAGCATGACGCTGAGAAAATGACCTCAGCGTTTGTCACTGCATTCAGGTCCTTCCTTTAAAACATAGGAAGTTTCTGAATCGATTGCTTAATCTTTTTGTTTGCTGTACTTTTTGCCTCAGGGCTCAGGATGTAGCCTGTTTGGTTTGTTGTCTAATGTGGAAGTAATGGCTATAACGTAATGTTTGTTAACATTATGACTGTCACAGTGGAATCGTGTGATAATGGAGTTTACACCTCTGCACTTTTTAGTGCTGAATGGTCGGAGTTTTAAAACCACATGAGACTACTTTTTTCCAGTTAATTTAGTGAATGAACATGGATGTTTGTGGTCTGCTTTGGGAAGACTCACTTCCTTAGTGGAAAAAAAAAATCACAGCATATAAGAACCGAAGGTCATTGACGTTTTCAACATGGCAGCTCATAATAAACTGACATGGAAATAGCTTTAATGTTTTAATACATTTATCATTGATGAAGAAAGTCAGTAGGAAATACCATGGTGGCGGTTCTCCAGTGAAGGTCTAGTGACCCTCAGATGTCTGTAAACATCTGCCAGAGAAATTCTTGCTTTGTTTGTATTCTTGGACCGCAAGAACGAGGCCACTATCCTGAAAACTTCAGCTCTTGACATACTTGTTTCTGGTGATTCTGAGCACTTGGTTGAATTTAGGGATTATTTCATCCAAAAATATATATTTTTTAATCTCTATTTTTATCTTTATTTACTCACCCTCAAGTGGTCACATTTAAAGAAACTGAAAATGTAACCATTGATTTCCATAGTAAGAAAAACAAATACTCAGGAAGTCAGTGGTTGCAGGTTTCCATCTTTCTTCAAAATATCTTATTGTGTTCAACAGAAGAAAGAATCTCAAACAGGTTTGTGAAAAGTCAAGGGTGAGTACACGATGACAGAATTTTCAGTTTTGGGTGAACTATCCCTTTAAGGGTTTAATGAAACCTTTCAGAAAAGAGGATTTGATGCACATGATCCAACTAAATCAAATTTCAACTAAAAACAGAAGACTTTTAAAGTCTTTTGGCAGCTGATTTATATGACAACATCATTTTGTTAGCCTGAAAATAGACCTTTTGAAAACTGGTTTCTAAGTGCAAGTTTTTAAAACCTGTGATTATTACAAAATTGCATTGTGACATCATCACATGCACTTATCACTTCTTCAGTCCATAAGCACAACAACAATACCAAGAAAAAACATAGTTTATAATAGTAACATGTAGAAATGATTTTTTAAGCAGACTACTATTTGTATAATTATGGGTTAACTACAAAAACCATGGTTAAACTAAGGTAACTATACAAAAAACATGGTACAACTACAATAACATTTTATGTTTGTTTTATTTGTATTATTTTCAAAAGGGGAGTAATTGACGACATATTGATTGTTTGTCTCTGAATTTGGGAGATGGAAGGGTCCACAGCTCCACCAAATTCAAAACATCCAACTTAGACATTTTTTTGCATTACAGCCTTGATGTCCATGGTGCTTTTAGAGTTGTGCAGCAGTCGTTCACTGTTTGCGGAGACCGTAGAAATGAACAAGAAGTGCACTGTATTCTACTGGTCACAAAATTGTCTTTCTCTGGTGTAAACTGAAACAAATTATAAGGCGTTTCCACACAAAAGCAGTTTATTCATGTTTAGTAAAACCTTTTATCATTTGATGTCCATAAAAATGCATCTTGTCTAACTGCATATGGGCAAAGCTAGTGTTAGGCCCTGTCCACATGAACTTATTCATTCATTCATTCATTCATTTTCATTTCGGCTTAGTCCTTTTATTAATCTGGGGTCGCCACAGCGGAATGAACCGCCAACTTATCCAGCATATGTTTTACGTAGCGGATGCCCTTCCAGCTGCAACCCATCTCTGGGAAACATCCATACACACCCATTCACACTCATACACTACGGACAATTTAGCTTACCCAATTCACCTATACCGCATGTCTTTGGACTTGTGGGGGAAACCGGAACACCCGGAGGAAACCCACGCCAACACAGGGAGAACATGCAAACTCCACACAGAAACGCCAACTGACCCAGCCGAGGCTTGAACCAGCGACCTTCTTACTGTGAGGCGAACGTGCTACCCACTGCGCCACTGTGAGGCCCCACATGAACACAGGTATTTTCAAAACTACAGTTTTTTTAATATACAGTTTGTCCACAAAAAGGTAGTATCAGGTGACTCAAACCAAAACTGTCTGAAAACTTTGTCCAGGGTGAAGATTCTAGGTACAGTGTGGTCACTAGTGTCGGCCTCAGATGTCACGCCAAGCACCGGCCATGGACTAAAGACTGACTACACAAGACTATGTTCCTGAAGGCACACCAACAGTACACATTTTCAACCTCTTCCTGATCAAACACACCTGAATCAACTTTAGCAGAACATTAGAAGAGACTCCAAAACCTGAAATGCATGGATCAGATAGAGGAAACCAAAATTTGTACTGTTGGTGTGCCTCCAGGAAAAGAGTTGGGAAACACTGCCATAGATATTGTAATAGAAATTGTGATTGATGGCCAGTCTGCCTGTAAATGTGCTTTTTTGACCAAATCATTGCTTTTTTGTAGATAAAATGTTTGTGCTGTCTCAGAAGTCCGAAATCAGTATCGTGAGGTGATTTCATGCACAAAGCCAGAAGGCCATTCCTAATGGGGCAGAAAGGCAAGTCAGCTGAGTATGGTTTCAGCCCATATGAATCATGCCGTATCACACCTGGTGCAGATGTTTTCAATACTTTGCTAAAGGGTAGAAACAGTTTCCAGTGGAAAGTTTGCTTCATTAGCATCTGACAACCAAACGTGGCAAAGTAAAAACAATAAAGAAATATCTGGTGTAGTTAATCGAAAGATGAATATTTTACTATAAGATGTCTGTCGTGTAGCTTCAAGCAGGTTTGACTTTGTTTCTGCTGTGGAAACAATGTTCTTGAAATGTTGAAAAATCAACATTGAACCTGTACTCATTAAAACATTTTTTCTTTTTTAATATCCTCGTCTTTCACTGAACAAAAATGACAGTCAGTAAATGGTCAGAGAATTGCTATTTTCAGTACTAGCCTATCCTTCTAACATCTGTAAACAGGAATTTCCTTATCGACATTTTTTTTTTCTGAGGAATTAAATTTTTTCTTTTTTTAAACATCCATGACATCCTGCTGCAGAAAAAAATAGCAATGCAAACCATTTCAAATATTTTGAAGTGAAACGAAAGGCAATGCTGACAGACACACCTGTTTTAAAAGCTTTTGTTCCTTCATTAGATGTTGGTTTTGTAGTTCCGGCTAAGCTAGATAATATTTGTGTGAGTGTGCTTATTTGCTCAGATTGGCTTCGTGTCTGGTTACAGGCTATCCGTGGGGTCTAAAAGGACTATGGTAATGACACACACAGGGCCTCACCTGATCCTTCAGCTCACTGCGGCAGCACCTGCTGTGGTTACCTGAGCCAGCAGTACATGGCTGTGAAACTCAGTGGAATACAGATAAAGCCATATGACAAAACATGCACTAATCAATCTTGTGATTTGGTAGTCCTGGGTATCTAAAGGCATCTAAAGAGTGATGTTAAAAGACAACTGTTTGCTTGGTCAATGTTTCTGTGGTTTTGCTTTGTAGGCTTTTAAAGTCTGTGTGAAATCAAAATTTGACCACATTGTTTATTTTGCTAGCGTACATTGTTATTCTTTAGGTTAACAATTAATCTGTGCAAGTTAAGGAAAAATTTGTTTGTTTTGGTAATCTTTAATCAAAGTCTGACCATTTGCTTCTGCGTTTGGGGTGTCTGTCCTTCTTTGTTGATGTCAGTTTGACAGCTTCACCCACAATACTCTAAATCACAGCCCTCTAACTGATAGTTTGCTAGGAGGGAACGATGCACAAAAAGAAAGCCCTGCCCCTACTGAATATTCTGTTTCAGTTGGAAGCACATCAACATTCTCAAATAAAAGCCTCAACAACTTCCAGTTCACACAAACTCTAAAGAGGAAGTTCAACCGAAAATTAACGTTTGTTAATCCTCAAGTTGTACCAAACCTGTATGAGTTTTTTCCCACTGTTGAATGAAAGGCATTTTAAAGCATATTGGCAACTAAACAGTTTTAACCATTTTTTAATGTTGGATAAATGGTGTAATTTTGTTGTAATTTTAATAATTATTCTTAATTTTCTATTTTACACTACTATAGGCATCACCCTTTTGATGACAATAGTGGCATTTAAGCAAAAAGTCACAAAATCTTTATGAATAGAGTGTTTTCACAATGCGTCATCAATCGGCCAAATTGGAGGCACCGAAAGTAAACAATGCCACGGAAGTGAAAAAACTTGCACATTTTGCTCTTTATTACTGCTTAAAATGATCAATTATTGCATGTTTTGGGCTGTGTCTTTTACCACCCACTAAATTCAGTTTATCAAAATGTTGCACTTTTTCCTTCTCTATATGATTTAGTAGCTTCCATGTATTTTTTCCATTGTTTAGACTACATTAATGGGCAGAACACTGTACTCAGTTAATCATGCAGTCCATGCTGTTATTTACATCTGAGTATTGCCCAGTATGGCTGCACATATGTGTTTCTGACAAATCTTGATGTAGATTAAGTGCAAACCCTCTATAGGCTTCTATTGTGTATATCTTTTAAACCATTGTAACAATCAAAAATATGTCCTTAAATATCTTTTAGTATATGAAAAAATTATCGAATTTATTTAATAGACTGTTTCATTAAACAAACTTTAATCACTTCTATCATTTATAGGTTTATAAATGGATTTTTGGTTTTTATTGAATACATTTTTGGCAGTTATCATCAGGGTTGATGCTGGTAAAGAAATCTATGTCAGTGAAAGCATAAAAAATTATTAATATATGATACTTTTATGTCATGGGTTTTTTTTCCCTCTATATTGACATTTAATTAACCTTTTCAAATTGACGCACAAAAGTGAAATTCCATAGTATTTTGTTCCTACTATGGCAGTCAATGGCTAACATCAACGGTTTAGTTACCAACATTATCTTAATTGTGTTCAATAGAAGAATGGAGCTCATAGAGGTTTGGAACAGCTTGAAGTCATTTTCCATTTTTAGGTGAACTGTTTCTGCTTTTTAAAAATAAATAAATTAATTAATGATTTAAAAAGTAATGCGGTCAAAACTGGAACTGTTTATATGTGTTGTTTACTGAAAGGCATTAAAATGCCTGTCAGCCAATTAGACTGAAGCATTATATACTGCTGTTATATAACAGACGTAGTGTTGAAAATCTCTGGTGGAATATAATTATGTTAATGTAAAGAACACTTACTGTATCAAATATACAAACAATATACTTATCCGGATAGCATATACCTTAAATATTAAATAGCCTACTTGTTTATGTATTGTCTATTTTGTGAATTCAGAACAGTAGAAGGAGAATGAATTATATTGTCTAATGGAAATAGGCAGAAAAGATCTATAGCATAATTTGTATTATGTGAAGCATACAGCATTTGCTCAAAAAGATGATTCATTAACATATATCCTAAAACATAGGGCATAAATGGTTGTCCATAATAAGCAGCAGCTTTATCAAAGTTTTCCAGTTTTATTGACTGGATGATCAAATCTGTGACCTTTTGCCTATAAGTGTGATTTCACGAGGGATCGAACACGTCACATCCACATACTCTCATAAAGATTACAGCTCTAAAATTAAGAAAGAAAAAAAAAGTGCCCTCTGACTCCTCAGGTGACTATTTTTTTTCTTTTCATTTATGTACTCAGTAAACTTTTCAAATATTTTATCATGTTGAATGGTTAAACAGTTCCTAGGGGTCTGTATTAGTCAGCGAATCACTGGAATGAGATTATCTTGACTCGCTGTTGCCTTTGAGTTGCACGACCCGTATCTTGCAAGGCTGCTTGCTATATTTACTGTCTACAGAAACGCGAGGTAAGACACAGGTCACCTGTGGGATTCTGGCAAACATCTTGTAAATATATCAACATTATCTGATCTGATTTCTTATATTCCAGCTCACATTTTTTTCATCTTATTAAGGCTTCCATCCTGGACCATATATTCAGAGCATATGCAAATGTAATCCAAATCATTTCACTCTGCTTGAAAAAAGCTTATAGGTTAAACCAAAACCAGCACAACAGGTATTGCTCAAGATAGTGATTGCGTTAGCGGAAAAAGTGCTTTTTGGAACTAAATTTGTAAATAGTTTGTCACGTTGAAGTTTCATCGGTGAAGTAACTGCACAGTTTGTACCTTTTAGTAATGGTGATGTGTCAATGACTTGGATGTTTTTTCCCCCCAGGACAGTTCTTTATTTCAGCTGTTTATTTTGTGTCTAGACTTAGTATGAAAATATTAAGTGTTTGTTCTGTGTTTCACTTTATCTTAAAAAAGAAAATGTAATTGCTGAGCGCTACTAGTAGTACTTTGTCATGCAAAATACAGCCTATCCAATAGTAGCCAATCACTTCATAATATATTTGAAAAATAAATTCACATTGGTGAAGACAGGATCTGAGGCATCTAGTATCAGACTGGTTCAGTGTCACTGATATAAAATCATAGTTTAATAAGGAATAATTGACAATGGGTCATTGAATTATGAGAACAATTAATAAGTAACACGGCCATGTTTTTTGAATAATCAACAAACCGGAGTCAATTATTTAGCTTATCAGACCTAAAGTCACTGTTCATATTTTGTATTTCAAGACATTTGTCTCTATTTTTGTCCTCAAACGGCTCCTGTGTGTTGCACTAGTTTCTTACCCATCTCATTCAAAGCATTTTCTTTTGATTTGATTCGACTGTCATTCAGTCTCGTGATATGGAACTGTAATATGAACAAGACCTTCGTGGAACTACATTAGCTCTGCAGCTCCCTGACAACAATTGTACAGGATGTTCATCAGCCAATCAGAATAAAGCATCCAACAGCCCCGTAGTATAATTATAGGTCTAGTTATAACACAATAAAACATGAATGAACATTAGAGAGTAGGTTAAAAGAAACAATACGACTTCCTGAAATGTTGCATCTCATATCAGTGGTTCAACTGCGGAACATCATCAATAAAATACTTTTTAAATTAGAATTGTCAATAATCCCTTTACACAATACAGCTTATCTGTGATCGATTAAGCACAGACATCATTAACCTGCGTAGTTTTAAGGCATATGCAGCTTATATGTAATCAAGTGAGCATGAGATGAGTTTATTACAAATTCTTCTCTACTAAGCTAAAGGAGAAACAGAACAGGTTATCAATTTTCCATCCGGGATTGTTGTGTACTGCTACTTCCATTGTTGTAAGTTTTATCAGACCCTTAATTATCTGAAGTGAATAGCATATCATTTCACTCAGCTGGTACATTTAGTTCGTGCACGTAATATATAAACATTGACATTAACATTTTATCCATATGAGGTATGCAAAAAACAATGAAGAGGACTAGTTTTCCTCATTCTCTAGATTTTCCTTAAAGGGACACTTAAAGGGACCCTCCAAAAATTGTGTATCCTCAATATTTACTCACATTCAAGTGGTTCTAAACGTACAAAATTCTTTCTTGTTGAACACGCACACAAAAAAGGAAAAGATTGTTAGAAAAAAATGTCCATAGTAGGAACAAAAATCTATGAAAATCAATGGCTGTTTTTTCCACCCTTCTTTAGAATGTCTTCCCTTGTGTTCAACAGAAGAAAGAAACTCAAACAGGTTTGAAACAAGTGGAGGGTGAGTTTTTGGGTGAACTATCACTTTAATATGCACATTTGGGAAGAACCTAACACACCAAACACTGGTTGCCAGTATGTAAATATGAGACACTCCTATTTAGATGTTGTGTTTTAGTCAAAATGCTTTTATTAAATTATTAAACATTAATTCCCTTATTTTTGCTCAAATCTTTCCTTGCTTTAAGCAATGCAAAAACAACTAAAAGCATGTGTGTTTATGTTGAAATCTGCATCACATGCACTACACACAATATATGGAACACAGTCAGGAAAATCTCTAAATTTTGACTGTCAACACTCACAGCATGAATTTCTAAAGGTAGGAATTTTTAGCATGTTTCTTGAGTAGTTATACATGCACACTTTAAGCAACAAGGGTTATGAAGGTGTGTACATACAACGTCCTACATGAATAAACACCACATGATATTGCGTATACAAATATATACTCTAACGGAGCAATTTCATTGGATATTGTGCTTGTTGACTGGGTCAAACTAATCAGAGATTAAATGTCACATATTTTAAGGTTATGAACCGACAAAACCAAAATTCCTTTATGAGGTCATTGTACTATAAAAAACATCCTATTGGTTTCAGAACGTTCTCATTGGTGTAAAACCAGCTCATATTGAAGCCAATCTGCCATAAAGAAAGGTGACACTTTTCTTTCACAACGCCTGCTTGTTTAGCTCCGGCCTACACATTCTTTGCATTGCCTTTCTTCTGATCCCAACACAGAAAAGAGTGAATAAAATTTTAGTTTTTTTATAAGAAAGTTAGATACAATGTCCCTAAAAACCTGGCCCTTTGTTCATTACTTTTTAGTGCAGATTCATTTACATACAATTCACTTTCTGATGCCTGATTTTCAGAAAGATTGAAACAAAATGCTATGCCGACTATATTGGATTTCTAAATCTCCTAAATGTCCAGGATTCGGCTTTTGATTCCTACAGTCATCCTTAATTGTATTAATTTTTGTATTTTTACCGTTCTCTTTAGACTTTAATTACTCTTTCGATTAGGTCTGCAGTGCAATCTCAAAATGTGCACCAGAAGTTGTACACAAACCCTAACATACACATAAAAATCTGATAATTATGATAATGCATTTTATTTATACTTTACTTTTCTTTCACCCAAATCGCTACATCAAGCATAATACAAAACAACAACAACAACAACAACAACAAAAACATAGGTGGGGAAAAATCAACAATAGAAGAACAGCAATAGTAAATATAATTAAGACAAAAACATTTTTAAAAGATTTCATAAAGCTTAATATGTGATGTAAACATCAGGCTTAAATCAGATGCAAGTAAGTGCCTTTAAAATGGTTGTCATCATATTAGATTTAACAGTGTTTTATTTGCCATGTACTTTTTTAAAGGCTTAAAACAACTGTTTACATAGAAGAACATTTGCCAAGATTAGCCATCACAGAAAGCTCATTCTTAAATTTAGAAGCAAACATGTTGGTTTAGAGATTATTCTCCAAATCCACCTCATGACAGTAAACCTGCTGACCCTATTCTATGATATATTGTTGACAGGTCGCCGGTCCAGACTTGTCTTACTGGTAATGTGGTCTTGTCTAATGCTTGGGCTGTCAAAAGTTTGAGGTGAACAAAGGCCAAAGTGTTATTGACCTATGGTACACATTCACTGTCGAAATAACCTCATGACTCAAACTCATGAAGATATGAGACTGACTCAAAACTGACTTTTGAGATGAAAAGCAGCGGTCAAATAATTGTGTAATCACTATTGTATAATATTCACAATTCCAGCTGTATGAAATTTGCTCATCACAAGATAAAAAAAAGGACTCACCCTCAGCAGAGCTTATTAACAGTTAATAATGAGTTCAATCCATTTGTTGGTTTAGTTACAGTAATACTCTTTTAAAAAATAAATGAATTTATAATTCCAGACTATTATATGGTTAAATAGTGACAAATAAATGTATTTTATGATACCACCGTATACTTAAAATATATAGTTAATGGCATATGTATGTAGGTATGCTTTTATGTGCTTAATTTATTATAAACACAGACTTTTTGATAAATTATTAAATAAAAAATCTTCATTCTTATGGTGAAACATTAACATAACATAACAATAAACAATAAAATGAATAACTCTTTATGAAAATAATTGCAGATATTAAGAAGACAAAAACATTTATTTTTGTAAATGTTCAGATTTTTCATAAATATGGAACAATTTGCATATCATAAATATTTTTCAAGAATATTTATTCAAGTCATGTAATAACCCTCAGTAACACTCCAGGGGTTTTCCAATGAGTATTTCAATTAGTGCCCTATAAAGAGTTAAAGTGCACCTATCATGCTAAATCAACCTTTGGAAGCTGTTTGGACAGACATGTGTGTATATAGTGTGTACACAGCCATATTAAAGTTGAATAAACATATCAAGTTTAAAAATTTATTTTTTTTTTTTATGTGAAATCAGGGTCCAAATCCCAGCAACTTTGAGATCAACCGCACCACGAGCGTAGCAGTGCGGTTTTCCCACCCTAAAAATTGATTGACATTTGAGTGTATTATCATGTCTCAGTATTAACGTGTATTATCACATCCACAAAACAGGATTTGCAAAGAAACTGGGATTAAAATATCTGTTCCAACTCGCTGTAATCCAACTGGACCGCAAGAAGGGTTTTTACAAGTCCTAAATAAGTCTTTTTAAAACAGTGCATGTTTGTATTAAAGAAAAGGCTCACCAAAGTGCATAGTGTCAATACAACTATGAGTCCTGCTTTGTGGATGCTACATCATGTTTGTTTGTTCAGTAGCATAATGGATCTCCATACAGCAGCACATTTACTTGTATTCTGTCACATTTGCTGCAAGAGTTGCAAAGTTAAACGTGTGTGTGTGTACAGCAAACTTTGTAACAGCATTTATGTGTGGCTCATTCATTGTTACAGAAAAAAACTGAATAAACTCCAAAACAAATACATAAAATAACCATTGGGAAACTTCCTGGTTCAGTCTTACTTTGGTATTTTTGACTCAGTTACTGGATCTCTGCTTCAACCATGTCTAATTTGCTGTCTGTGTCTGTTATTGCTATGTTTTTTTTGACATTTGATGCAGGAGAAGCGGCCATGTTGGAACAATTGACACAGAGAACTAGCTCATTTGCATTTAAAGGCACAGGCACAAAATGGCTACAATTTCCTTTGATTTCCTAATTGACATTTTCAGCAGGTTATAATAAATGATCTGATGAGCCGATGGATCTGATGGATCTGATATTTTGAGCCGAAACTTCCCAGACACATTCTGGAGACACCAAAGACTTATTTTATATTTTGTAAAAGGGGCAAAATAGGAGCCCTTTATCAAACAATTGTTTGTGTCTTAAAAATATGGTTTAAAGTTTATTATTATGCTTATAATTATGAAAGTCCACTCTAAACATCTTTCCAACAACATTTCACTACATGTCAACTAACTCCGGGTTAGGTTTAGGGTTAATACACAGACAAAATTAAGGGTGAAAATAGGTTCATAGGTCTAGATTTAAAATCTTAACAATTGTTGCCTTTTAAAAAAAAACGCAGACAGGAGGACAAGCAAAAAGGAAACAGAAATGAGAAGAGGGAAGAGAAGAAAGATGATGTCAGTGAAATTGGGCTAAACACACAAGCACACAAGAAATAATGCGCATAAACTACAAATAAATTGCATTATGCGCATTAAAGTCATGTGATTTTATTTTAACAGACCATGTGATAATTAAAATTGGTGCGATGGAGAGCATTAATGGACAAACCAGCAGAGCAAGTACATTGTAAAACATCTGAAATGCTGTTTTGCTCATTCTAAAATGCCTGAGCCATAGTCCGTCATCACAGTGGTTCAGTATTATTACCTCCATTATTACCCTCCAGTCTTGAGCGATTACATGTTAAATATTTGAAAAAAGAAGAAAGATTTTTACAGGAGAGCTAATAATTTTTTTGTATAATAGTAGAGTTTTACTTAATATACTGCATGTAAACTGACTCAGGCAATTTTATAAAGTAATATGCTTACTGTGTTGCTATATATTTCATATCGCTACGTTTTCTGAGAAATAGAAAACAAAAACAACAAAATCAACGCCAAGTAATTGTGTCATCCTTTCAGTTCTTATCACAATGCTCAAATCTCTTACTACTCTCCAAGTTACTTTCACTTTTGTTTATGAAGATTCTTGGAAGAGGATGGTAAAATTTCTGGTACTTTTATTACTGACCAAAATTATATTACGCTGTATTTAAACCTGCAAATTCCAGAAAATGACATAACTCTTATGTTGCAGAGCAGTAGTGTATAATATTAGAAACGCTGTATTTTATTTTCTGTGTACAAAAAGAAAGCAAAAGCACATTGTTACATTGTTTCACATGTAAAGACAAAGTGACGCAAATAAAGTCTTGATCTTTGTACCAGACAAATGAAAGGAAAAAGTAGTGCAAAAACAGAGTGAGCACTTAAATTGTGTATGATTTATTACAAATTTAAAAAAAGCTGGTAACCATGATGTAGTTTTTTTTTGTTTTTAATGTGTGAGATTGTATTACATGAAGTAATACGAAGAAAAAACAGCACTTTGGAATTTTTATATCTTCAGAGTTCTCCTTTTCAATCTCAAACGTCTGGAGTTTTGTCACATGCTGTCATATGAAAAAGAGAACGTCCTGGTTACGTTCGTAATCCACGTTCCCCGAATAGGGAACGGAGCAGTGTGTCTTAACAGACTATGGGAGTACGTCAGACGACCAAACACTCTAAAGAGTTAGAAAACGGGCCAATGAACGCCAAGTAAATTTGCGGAGCTCAGCTCCACAGCTTACAGTGTTTAGCTATTAATGCTATATAAGCTGCCTGCTGAGAAGCGAGCCTTAGAATTGCCTGCTGAAGAGCCAAGCATTCAGCTAACAGCTGGAGACTCAGGTGCTGTGGCAGTGGAGACACACGTCTCCGTTCCCTATTCGGGGAACGTGGATTATGGACGTAACCAGGACGTTCCCCTTCATATGGGAACTCCAACGTGTCTTAACAGACTATGGGAGACTGTATGGAAAACGCCACAGCAGCTAAGCCTGTCACGCTCCTGATGTGCAGTTTGCCAAGCATAGCGTGAGACATCACACTGAGCCAGGCACTCGACTCCTCCGCTGAGACGGGTGCTGGGGGCCTCGGAGGAATTCTCAAGGGTTTGCCAGATAGGAAACTTACTAGCAAAATAAAAAAGGCGCACGTATCTCCGTGATAGGGAGCATGACGGGTTACCCAATAATCGGGATGAAACCGACTCCACTCTGAGATTATAAAACCTCGCGAATGTGTTAGGTGTCGCCCAGCCTGCAGCTCTGCAGATATCTGTAAGAGAGGCGCCGCGTGCTAACGCCCAGGAGGAGGCGACACTTCTAGTAGAGTGCGCTCTCAAGCTTGGGGGACGCGGCTCGCCCTGGCATTCATAAGCGAGGGCGATGGCATCAACTATCCAGTGGGCCAACCTCTGTTTTGATACTTTGATAGTCTCTTTTGAGGCACTTCCCCTCTGCCGACCACCATGACAGATAAAGAGCTGTTCACAGGATCTTAAAGATTGCATTTGTTCCACGTAAAGGAGCAAAGCATTGAATAGGCTAGGTCTGCCTCCTCCGAAGGCAGCGCTTGCAGGTTCACCACCTGGTCTCGAAACGGGGTGGTAGAAACCTTGGGCACATAGCCCAATTCTAGGCACAATTCACTGACCGAAAATGCCTCCAGGTCCCCGAGTCTCTTGAACAATGCCAACGCGACCAGCAGAGCTGTCTTCATGGACAGAATTTTTAATGATACCGAATCGAGTGGCTCGAATGGATCTCCCTTCAGACCCGCTAGTACTACAGAGAGGTCCCAAGAGGGCATGAGAGACGGGCGGGATGGATTTAATCGCCGCGTGCCTCTGAGGAACCAGATGATTACATTATGCTTTCAGAGCGTATTGCCATCCACCGCGTCATGATGAGCGATGATAGCAGCCACGTAATCCTTCATCGTGGAGGGGGATAGCCTGCGCTCCAACTTATCATGAGGGAAGGATAACACAACGCTTATCTGGCAAGTTCAGGGGTCTTCTCGGCGAGAAGCGCACCACTCAGTGAATAGACTCCACTTCAGGGCGTAGGCATGCCTCGTAGAGGGTGCTCTAGCCTGAGTGATGGTGTTAACCACTGAAACCGGTAAGGCACCTAAGTCATCCGTGCTCCATTTATGGACCACACGTGGAGGTTCCGGAGATCTGGGCGCGGGTGCCAGAGGGTGCCCCGTCTCTGGGAGAGGAGGTCCTCTCTCAGGGGAATGCGCCAGGGAGGGGCCACCACGAGGAGTGTGAGTTCGGGAACCCAGGTCCGGTTGAGCCAGAGAGGCGCAACAAACAAGACCTGCTCCTCATCCTCCCTGACTTTGCACAGTGTCTGTGCAATTAGGCTCACTGGGGGAAACGCATATTTGCGCAAGCCCGGTGGCCAGCTGTGCGCCAGCGCATCCGTGCCGAGGGGGGCCTCGGTCAGGGAATAAAACAATTGGCAATGGGCGTTCTCGGGGGAAGCAAACAGGTCGACCTGGGCTTCCCCGAAGTGTTCCCATATCAGCTGGACCGAGTCCGGGTGGAGTCTCCATTCTCCTCAGGATACTATCTGCCGTGAGAGTGCATCGGCTGCATGGTTGAGACTGCCTGGAATATAAATGGCACGCAGTGAACTCAGCCGCGTGTGACTCCAGAGGAGCAGACGGCGAGCTGAGACATGCAACGAGAATGTATACCCCCCATACGGTTGATATAAGCTACCGTTACCATGCTGTCCGTCCTGACCAGCACGTGTTTCTGCTCTAACACCGGTAAAAAGCGGCGGAGAGCGAGAAACACTGCCAACAGCTCTAGGCAATTGATATGCCAATGCAGGCGGGGTCTGGACCACAAACCCGCAGCTGCATGCTCGTTGCACACGGCCCCCCAGCCCGTGCTGGAGGCATCCCGGCCCGTAGAAAGCAATCTGTCCAGGGACTGAGGATGCGACGACACAGCGGAGTGATAACCACCCGGTGCGTGCCCGCGTGCCATGCCCGTCTGGGAACCAATTGCTCTCGGGACGAGGCTAGTATAATCGTCCCGAGATATAGTATAGTATAGTCGTCGAGATAATTGAGTATGCGAATGCTTGCAAGCCGAAGGGGCGCTAAGGCACCCTCCGCAAGCTTGGTGAAAACCCGCGGAGACAGGGAGAGCACGAAGGGGAGGACTTTGTACTGCTATGCTCGACCCTCGAACGCAAACCGGAGAAATGGACGGTGGCGTGGAAGAATGGAGACATGAAAATACGCATCCTTCAGGTCTATTGCTGCAAAACAATCCCAAGGCGGACGCACTGCAGTATGCGTTTCTGCGTGAGCATCCTGAACGGCATTTTGTGTAAATGACGGTTCAGTCTGTGCAGATCTAGGATTGGTCTTAAACCCCCACTCTTTTTGGGCACGATGAAGTACGGGCTGTAAAACCCGCAATTCATCTCGGCTGGAGGGACCTGCTCGATTGCATCTTTCGCCAGGAGGACAGCAATCTCCTCTCGCAAGACAGGGGCACTCACGGGGGTGACCCTCGTGAAATGAACACCCGTGAACCTGGGAGGGCGAATGGCGAACTGTATCGCATAGCTGAGTCCGATCGTCCGTATGAGCCACCGCGACGGGCTGGGCAGCGCTAACCAGGCTGGCAGAGCCCACGCTAATGGCACCATCGAAGCGATCGCTGACGTGCCAACTGAGGGGCAGCTCGGGAGGGAAGTGCTCACCCCAGGAAGCAGAGCGGGCAGAGAAAAAGCCGAAAATAAGAGAATTTCTCTTACCTTCCTCCCTGGATCCCGCGATGAGGCTGGGGTGAGAGAAAGGAGCCCGTTCTCTTGCACTCTGGAAGCCTGAGGCAAAAAAGACCCGGCGCTGCGAGCTGGAAGGCGGGGCGTCCCAGACTGGCAAAGCTCGGGTTTGCACACCAGGAGAGAGAGGAAACTGCTCTTTTATTGAAAATTTGGTCACCGCCAGCCCAGAGGGCGGCAGTGGTGGTGTTGTTGATGTTGGGTGTCTTCGGCCCTCCACCGAGGAAAGAGCAGGTCCCCACTAATGTGGCCATCGTCTTCCCCAGGGCACGAGCAGCCGATTTGGTGGTCATGAGATCGTAATCAGTTGGCGTGCGGAGCTCATGCATCAAGCCCGGGGAAGAACCACCCTCCTGCAGCTCAGCCAACATCTCCGCTTGGTAGCGTTGATAGGTGGCCATCGCATGCAAGGTGGATGCAGCCTGGCCCGCAGCGGTGTAGGCTCTGGCCGTGAGAGACTCAGATAACCTACATGCTTTGGAAGGAAGTTTGGGTGGACCTCTCCAGGTGGAGGCGCCTTGCGGGCAAAGATTGACCGCAATAGCGCGCACTACCTGGGGAATCGCCTCATATCCCCTGGCTGCCCCGCCATCAAGTGTGGTGAGAGCGGGAGCGCATGAGGACCCGTTTTCTTACTCTTCAGAGTGATTGGTCATCTGACATACTCCCATAGTCTGTTAAGACACACGTTGGAGTTCCCATATGAAGGGGAAAGCGGATGATATCACTTTTTCCATAGAAAAAAGCCATTTTGCGGCTTGAAAACAAAAACATACTTTTTTATTTCTGCTAAGATGTTCTCATTTTCTTTTCATTTAACATGATGTACTGAAATAACATAACAAAACTAGTAAATATAAATTTCCCTAACGTTAAAATTAAGTGTATAAACAAATAAAAACATTCAAACGTAAAAAAAAAACTTCTATATGTCTATTTTAATAAAACACGGAAGATTACAACATAATGTCTACGAGGAAACATCTAAAACAACACTCATTTACATTCAGGAAGTTTATTTTTGAAAAGCAGGTTTCCCCCAGCTGGCAATTATTTTGCATGATGCATCTGTGAGAGAGATAGATGTTTTTGTTTAGTCTATGCAATAGTAATTTCTTCCAACGTGAATAACCAAATCAAAAAGTTACGAATTGCCATATTGCAGCAACCATGCATGTCTGTTAATGCAAGTTAGAAAAGCACATGGAATATCTTGCTCCAGCATGTTTGTTCCTGGGCGTATGTAAGAAAACACCCTGAGAACAAATGTAAATGAGGAAACATTTCAATTTGGCTGACTAGAAAATCCTCAGAGAGATGCAGGTTTTATTTCGCAGATGGTAAAATGTAAACACGCGCAAGGCAGGAATCACAATAAATAAAAAGGGATCATTTTTCACCTGTCAGCTGTTTTGCATGTGCTGTATAACACTGTAAACAGGCCAAAGGTTCTGAACAAACTTGCAGGTGTCTTTGTTTTTTACTCTTACATACATAAATATGCTTCACAACATGCAATTACACAAGATTTGTAGAGTTCTCAACAGTTTTGCAGTTGCAAATGCACTTCCATCAAATACGTGGGAGTTATACATTCCAGAAACTTGCTAGTGCAGGTTTGCATGCCTCCGCAAATATCTTTCTGTTTCATTAGAGAAAATAGTGCACAGTGTACCAGTGGACTGTTGTCAAATATATGCTATGTGTATATAGAAACAGTTCATTACATATGGGTCTAATTTAACATAATCTGTGTTTTTTTCCCCCAGATCCAGCTTATCTACAGTACTTTAGAGAAGGAATGCCAGATAAAGTTTTCTATGAACTACTGGTAAATCAGATTAAAGAGGTTAAATGTTCATCCTGCAACACAACCTCATATTATTTCCTCAAAGAGACTTGAAATTGTATTATTTACTGCCACATGGATGATCATTCATTGTATATTTATTTACTTATTGTATTGTGAGGTCTGCAGTTCTTTGAATGTTGTTGTGAGATGATGTTGCGACCTCTGGCAAAGTTCTCCACTGTTACACTATTTGCCATTTTTAGATAATGGCCATCATACAGGGCTATGTGGTTTTGAATTTAGTTTTCCCTCAAAAATAAAAACCTTCATTTAAAAACTGCACGATGTGTTTACTTGTGTTATCTTTGACTAGTATTTAAATTAGTTTGATGATCTGAAACTTTAAAGTGTGACAAACATTAAAAAAAGAAATCAGTAAGGGGCAAAATGCACTTTCTCAAGGGGCACTTTTTTACACCAATGCATGTTGTAAGGGGGCTAAATGTCCTTGGAAGAGGTCTACCAAGTCAAAAAGTTCCTAGGTGACAAGCTAGACTAGGTGAGGTAAAAAATGCTTTATGAGTCATATAAAATCGAGGACTTTGACATATCCCATTATGGCGCAACCCTGGCCCTACTATTAAGCTAATATTAACAAATTTTTTGTACAAAGTAAAAAAAAGATCAGCAAGTCAAGACAAAATATTTTTTACTGTTTCATACATTCATTTTCATTTCGGCTTAGTCCCTTTATTAATCTGGGGAAACATCCACACACACCCATTCACACACATACACTAAGAAACAATTTAGCTTACCCAATTCACCTGTACCGCATGTCTTTGGACTTGTGGGGGAAACCGGAGCACCCGGAGGAAACCCACGCCAACACGGGGAGAACATGCAAACTCCACACAGAAACGCCAACTGACCCAGCCGAGGCTCGAACCAGCGACCTTCGTGCTGTGAGGCGAACGTGCTACCCACTGCGCCACCATGAGGCCCTTATTATATTAATGAAAGGAAACCTACGCCAACACAGGGAGAACATGCAAACTCCACACAGAAATGCTCGAACCAGCGACCTTCTTGCTGTGAGGCGATCGTGCTACCCACTGCGCCACCATGAGGCCCATTTTTTACTGTTAATTTAATATATTAAAATATGTTAACCATGTCAAATTAATTTATAATTAAGGAGAAATTAAGAATGTTTGCATTTGGCTGGAACAGTGGAGATGCAGCTGATAGTAATCAAGTCAGAATGGGTTAAACATGCTTGTTTGGGGCGTTAAATAGTGCTGCTAATACTAGTTAATTACATACTGGTAAATCACATTCCATGATTCATTCTAATACCCTCCCATTGCATCAGAAATGAAACTCTTACAAATACATTTACAATAGTGTCACCTTAACCAAAAATTTTCCACACTTTTTACTACACCTCAGTGCATCATTAGTTTTTAATTAATCAGTGATTATTCAAATCTACAAAATGATGCATGCTTTTGTATGATTAAGGCATATAAAAAAGAGCAAGATCCATATTTACATGAAGGATTTTTAAAGGAAATGCAGCTTAGGTTACGGATATTCTGTTCAAGCCATTTGACAGGAAAGGCCAGCCCAAAAAGGAAGTACTTCTTAAAAAAGATTTAGAATAAGTAAATACCCTTTTTTAAATTAAATTGTTTAGGCACATGCATAACTGCGTTTTACTAGTGAAAAATGAATAAATATTTACCATTATATTTCCCAAGCTGACTGATTATCATGAAACAATTTTTGGTTTTATAAAATGCCATCATTTAATGAACATTTGCATACATTTTTGGTGCAAAACTGTATGATGTTTGGTTCAAAATTTGTCAATTTTCCAACACATCAGAGTAAAAGGTTTTTACAGAAAGGATAATGGAATCACTCCATAATTCGGGAAATACAAAAAAAAAAAAAAACAGCCAGGAAAATAGATTTTATTTTTCAAAGAATAAAATGTATATAATCAGGAAAGTTATGTACAAACGGATCCCTCTGTTCAAACCTCAGAATATAGAAATGAATAAAACAAAGATTTATGACTCACTAAGAAAACAGCTTTTAAAAAATTGATTTTGAAATCTACAGACACAATAAAGTGTGACAAAAGAAACATTTAAAATTGTATTTTGTAAGTCTTTTTCTTTTTTTACTTTATACTGAAAACAAATGACATAAAAGCAAAAGCCAAGAATTCCAATATCTCAAAATTGAAAGGTGCAAGAAGATGTTGCCTGCAGTCTCACCCTAAACTACACAGAAAAAAACTTGAAAAAAGCCCAAATAACTTTGAGCCCATGCTGTCTAGGACATTAACTTTAACCTTGACGGTGAACTTCACAGTAACAAAAAAACACATGAGAACTTGTCCCTGTCCTGTTCCCACGACCGACTCTTATTTCACTTGATCTCCTTTCTTTTTTTCTCATGGAGGCTTAGTTACTTAGATACATCTCCAGCAGGGTTTTGTTGTCGTTCTCACCTTAAACATCTCAATATCTCAGAGCGTTCACTAGTAATAGTTTGAAATGCTTTTCTAACCCATGAGAAATGACAGTGTACACAATTGTACAATGTCACCCACAGCGTGACACATGCTTGTCCTGTTTGTTTATGTGGCACAGGCTGATTTGTTGGCAGTGACGGACACTGCTCTTGTATTTATTCATCTTATTCTCACATTATTCTGGGAAATAAAAATCTGCTTCAACCAGAGAGCTTTCAGAACAACAACTTGGAAAGCAGTGAAAGATACAGTAAAGAACAGACACATTAGAAGTCATGGGTATGGGTAGGTTTAAGGGTTGGTTAGTGATGGTTTAAGTGTCGGTTAGTGATGGGTTTGTTAGTATGGGTAGCTTTTAAGGGTTAGTTAGTGATGGGTTAAGTAGTATGGGTAGGTTTAAGGGTCAGTTAGTGATGGTTTTAGTAGTATGGGTAGGTTTAAGGGTCGGTTAGGGATGGGTTTAGGAGTATGGGTAGTTTTAAGGGTTGGTTAGTGATGGCTTTAGTAGTATGGGTTGCTTTTAAGGGTCAGTTAGTGATGGCTTACATAGTATTGGTAGGTTTAAGGGTCGATTAGAGACAGGTTTACTTGTATAAGTAGCTTAATAGATAGTTAAGGACAGGTTTAGTAGTATGGGTAGTTTTAAGGGTTGGTTAGTAATGGGTTTATTAGTATGGGTTGTTCTTAAGGGTGAGTTAGTTAGTGGGTTAAGTATTATGGGTAGGTTTAAGGGTCGGTTAGAGACAGGTTAACTTGTATGGATTGCTTTAATGGATGGTTAGGAAGAGGTTTAGTAGTATAGGTAGGTATAACAGTTGGTTAGCAATGTCTTTAGTAGTATGGATAGTTTTTAAGGTTGGTTAGCAAAGGGTTTAGTAATATGGGTAGGTTGATTAGTGATGGGTTTAGTAGCATGGGTAGGTTTAAGAGTTGGTTAGTGATGGCTTTAGTTGTATGGGTTGCTTTTAAGGGTCAGTTAGTGATGGGTTACGTAGTATGGGTAGGTTTAAGGGTCGGTTAGAGACAGGTTTACTTGTATGAGTAGCTTTAACAAAGAGTTAGGGACAGGTTTAGTAGTATTTAAGGGTTGGTTAGTGATGGCTTTAGTAGGATGGGTAGTTTTAAGGGTAGGTTAGTGATGACTTT
>CAIGQW010053747.1:11569683-11598318 GCA_903798125.1 Danio choprae
AATGTGTTTTGGTCAATCAAATAACAAGTAGACTAGGAAAACACATTGCCATGCACATTGAACTCTATTTTGTCCAGTTTGACCACTTTTATCATGAGGGGACCTCATGTTTAACTGCTTTTTCTTAATTTTCGATCTTATATTTAAATACTGTACAGTACAAAAAGTGTACTCTTTTGTTTAGATCCATTTTTACAGTTAAAAACACTGATTAATAGTTAAAGCGTTCAAAATAGTTTAAAATGCTTTTATGAATTGTAATGTACAGTGCTCAGCATATATGAGTACACCCCATTTTGAAAATGAATATTTCTATCCATTTCTCAGTGAATATGGGTCATATATTGGTGCATTTGAACAAAACAGATTTATTAAATAGATATATTTATTAAAATACTATTTTAGTCACAGAACATCTTCAGGAATGGAAAGATAAGACATTTAAATTCATGCAAAATATTGCAAAAAAATACAATAAAATTACAAACTACAACATTTCAACAAAATTGTATATATATTTTGTTTTTCTTGATTTTTGCTATTTTTGACAATTTTATTGAATATTTTTCCCTAACATAAATTTGGGCTACTAATTTTTGATTAGTTTTTTTTTTTATTTTTATTATTATTATTGACTAATCTTTGATTATTGTAAGTTATTTTGTTAGATTAGCTCCAGATTTGGCTTCAGTACTGACTAAACTAATGTATTGTAAAGCATCTTATAGAAAATATTCATTTAAATGAGATTTGTGAGGGGTATACTCGTATATGCTGAGCACTGTATGTCAAAAAAATAGTTCCTTTATTTGTAATGAGTTCCAATGTAGCACACTGTAAAAAATGTAATGACAAAAAGTCAAGACAACAAATATTTTAATGTTGCTTTAACTTATAATAATAAGTTAAGAAAAGTTCATTTGATTCAACAAAAAATGTTTTCCTGTGCACTTATAATGTGTTACATTTTTAAAATGTACTGTCTGCATTTCAAATAGTTTAACAAATATTCAACAACATCAGCATTCGACCAATACAACAGCAATCCGATCATATACGCATCTGCCAACCTCTGGAAGTGGTTGATAGTGGACAAGCTCAAAACTTTTCAGCCTCTGTTTACACCTGTATTTAGTGTTGTTTACTTGTGATCATATAGAAGACAACACATCTTAATACCAGGCGTAAACTTGATTTTCTTGTATTTTTTCCATCTCCAGTTCGTCAGCAGAGAGTAAGATGAGCAGAAGATGGAGTTCATCATCATCATCATCACTGTTCTCCTACAAACACTCCAGTAACAGCCAGGACAACTGAAATGCCTTTAGTATTCACCCTCGGCCATTGTGGATATCATTACCACCAGCTTCATAAGACTTTGTTACTTTTGATGAGTTGAGTTTCATAAAATCTAAATCTCTGATCTAATAAAATTGACCTGCTCTTTAATACCTCAGTTTGCAACCTTGAAAAAGAATCTAGTTAGTTAGTTCATTTTCTGGTAATATGGTGCTTCCACAACATTTCTTTTTTGTGTAAATATTTGAAATAAAATACTACATTCTATATTGTCTAATAAGACTTCAAAGTTTTATTAAATTACAAAATCGTCATTTGATTTAGGTTGGTTTAATCACATGCTACTGTTATTTTTTAAAAACATTTTCAGAGGTTAATGTTATTATTTAGCAGGATGGATTCAACTTGTTGAAAGATTTTTTTTTGGTAACACTTTAAAATAATGGTCCATTTGTTGATGTGTGTTAATGTATTTACAAACATTTACTAATACATTTATTACTGTATTTAATCATCTTTGTTAATGTTAGTTAGCGTTATTTAAGTTAAATAATGTTAGTTCATGTTTACTCATGGTGCATTTACTAAGCACAACTGTGGATTTTAATAATGCATTAGTAAATGTTGAAGTATGATTAATAAATGTTCTTATTATTCATACTTAGCTAATGCTAGTAAATACATTAACTAATGGACTATTATTCTAAAGTGTTACCATTTTTTTATTACATTGATCGAGCAAAAATTTTATTGAAATGATTAAAAAACCGTAGTTCTTAAAATACACATGCCAATGTTTTTATTACATAAAGAAATTATCCATAGTTTAAAAACTTTAATCTTTTAAAGAAAATACATTATTTATAATTATTCATTGTTTGTTTATATTTTTGAATAATATTAACATACTAATAAAGATTTTTAAACATTTATTCTTAGAAATAAATTATAAAAAAGTTATTCATATAAATTATTATGGTGTATTATATTTTATATTCTATATACATTTAAATGTCTATATTTACCTAAATGTATTATTTAAACCTTAATATATATTGTTACAATTTTTAAATCATTATTATTAGAATCAAATAAATGCAGTCTTTGTAAGACTTCTTTCTAGAGCATTAAATCTCCCATAACTCCAGTTTTTAAAATGATAAAGTCTGTAAAGCATCCTCCCAGCAGATACAGTACTCTAAGCACATCCACTGTATGAAACAGCTTCATTATCATTCCCAGGTCTGGACTCTGTAACGATTTAGATTAGATTTAGATTATCCATAATCGCATTAATAGAAGTCTGGAGTAAAATGATGCACGACTCATGTCATAACTTTAGACTATACGATTAACCTTTTAATTAATGATGACCCAAACCCAGAGGCACAAAAACAAATGTAACCGTTCAATATCCCGCAGCCGCGCTTCCTGCTCCCCTTTGCTAACCTATTTATAAACCCAAACCACTCAGTCATGAAACCCAGTCGCATGGCTTTGAGTTACAAAGCTCCAAATATACCAGAGATTTATGCTCTCCTTCTGAACAGCTGCTAACCTATGCAGACTCTCAAACGTCACCAATTAACAAACACGCATTACTGCACTTTTCAAATGTTTACAGGCTGCGTTTTCTCGAAGTTTATATAAAGGGACCACAGTCAGGAAAAGTTGGCTGTTTTTTTTAATTTATTTCTGAGGCTGACTAAAACTTCGCAGGTCTATATTGCAGAAAGCCAAGATCTCTCTCTCTCTGATGGCGTTTTGGCAAAGGAACCGCAGAACGAAGCAGCCGTTCCACATTCTGTTCTCGATTTGGAACAGATTTTCAACCCTGCGACAAACATTTCAGACACCGAATGCAAAATGATTATGATAGTTGTAAAAAACACCACATGAAATACAGTGTTGAAACTTTATAACATCTAAAAATGCATTTTGTGGAACAATGGCAAGTACACAGTACTAATATAATTACAAACAATGCAAACTCTTTTCCGGAAAGAATGTCTGGAGGTTTTAGCCTTATTTTATATAAAGTGGGTCGCTTGTAGATGTCACATGATATGCTGTGACTATTGAAATGTCATCCTGCACGCAGATCAGTTTAAATGTAGCCTGAAGGCTTTTTTTTCCTGAACAGTATAGAGTTGTTTTCAATAGTGTCTGCTATGAAGATTCACTGCAAGGAGGCAATAGAGTCGGTTCTTCTTCATCCGAGTCAAACTCCACATTCTCGTCTTTAACCCATTTACCACTTCGGTCCTGCAGCCACCCTGAACTAAAGTAAAGAAAAAAGTAAAGGAGAATAATTATTTCACTATGATCTGCATTTACATTTATAATACCCATCACTAAATCATTGACTTGTTGAACTCTGGATCAATTTGAATCTTTTCATTGGTGAAATATTGATTATAAAGTATGATTCACTCAATATTAATGTCTTGATGGTTTGCAATCAAGCTCACATGCACTGGCACTCTTGCTTGTGATATTATTACAATATCATTTCATTTTCTCTTTTTTTTCTTATTTCTTTCAGTTTAGCTGGAATAAAAGTTTTAAATGAATTTTTTGTTAAGGTAAATGTTATTAGACTCCTTTAGAATTTTTTTTTTCCCAGATTGGCTACAGAACGAAACACTTGACTAATGACAAGCATAATTATCCTAGTTAAGCATTTAAACTGCACTTTAAGTTGAATACTAGTATCTTGTAAAATACTGTGTACTGTCATTATGGCAAAGACAAAAGAAATTAGTTACTAGAAATTAGTTATTCAAACTATAATATTTAAAAATGTCTTGAAATCTCTCACATCTCTCTGTTTCACCTCTGTATGTATAAATTAAGGTCCGTTTAAAATGATTTAAGTCCCCGATCACAATACTTTAGAAGAAAAAAATACTTTTTAATGCCTAAAATGTAGATTTTGACTAGATTTAATATACTTCGTAGAAACTCTAATGTCAGTGAATGTGTTGCAAACCTCTTTAACTTGAGATAGTGGTCCAGTTCTCTGCGCCTCGGTTCTGTTAGAGGTTCACAAACACTGGAGCTCACAGTGCTGGATCCCTTTTTCTTCTTTGCTTCTCCTTTAACTTCACTTGGACCCTGATGCACTATATTACAGTTACACAATGCATATCATTTTGTTATAGATTTTTTTAATCCACAAAATCAATCTATCCTAAAATATATTCATTTTAGTTGTACCTGTTGATATGGCGTCATTGATTTCTGTCCTCATGGACGTATGAGAGTTGTTATTCTTGGCTAAATCGTTTCTATGCTCTTTGCTTGAAGACTCTAATCGTTCACTTCGTGAAATAAGAGCAAAATTCTGATGAATTGATTGAAGAAACTATACAGACACGAACAGCATAGAGAGGAAAATAATGACTCTAACATGTGAAAGGAGATTTAAATACAAAGATGTTGTGGCTAACAGACATTACCTGGCTTTTTTATGGCAGCTACTGTATGGGACAGTTCTTAGTAAGGCATGATGGGTAATTTTACGTGTTTGGGTCAGTAGAGGAGCTGAACTGGAGGGTTCCTGAGTACAAGCAACAATGTAATAATGAGTATGTGTCACACTACTTTATTACATGCGTATATAGGGTCTGAAAATATAGAAAGTACAGATTAAATGAAAAAAAAATAAATAGAAGACCATTACAGCAAAAACAATTATGATAAAATGGAGAAAAATAAATGTTTTCACTGTTTTTGAGTCATTGATCACATTACTTATACTACCAATACTAGTCAGCACATGACAAATGAAAATTGTAATTTAAAAAATGTGCATTTCATTAGCAAAATGGAAATGGGAACGATTGCATAAAGTGATCATAGAAAATGCATTGAATCACCTGTCGATCATCTTCTGCCTTGACATAGTCTTGATGCCTTCTTTTGTCAATTTCACGTCGCAGCTGATTCTTTTTGCCATAAAACCATTTCATTCCTGTAAAGAAAGAGACCAAAGAGGACTTAACTCTGTCGTAATGGATTTCAAATCTCCATTTTTGCATTCCAGGACTGTCTAGAACAAAAGTGTCATTATTTTATAAATGTCTTCTTTCGTTTCTGAAGGAAGGATTTCTGAACAATCTGAAAATTCAGCTTTAACAACACTAAACAGTAAATAAATACCACTAAAATATATATACACAGAAAACAGTCAAAATAAAAAAAAAACTAAAGGAAAAAAATAAATCTAAATGTATACTATAGTTTCACAATATTACTGTTTAGTGATATGTATATATATATAGTGCTCAGCATATATGAGTACACCCCCCACAAATCTCTCATTTAAATGAATATTTTCTATAGGATGCTTTACAATATTATATTTGTGCACATACATTATTTTAGTCAGTACTGAAGCCAAATCTGGAGTTAATCTAACAAAATAACTTACAATAATGGTTCAAAAATTAGTAGCCCAAATTTATATGTTAGAGAAAAATATTAAATAAAATTTTCAAAAATAGCAAAAATCAAGAGAAACAAAAATATATATACAATTTTGTTGAAATGTTGTAGTTTGTAATTTTTTTTGCAATATTTTGCATGAATTTAAATGTATTATCTTTTAATTTCTGAAGATGTTCTGTGACTAAAATATTATTTTAATAAATATATCTATTTAATAAATCTGTTTTGTTCGAATGCACCAATATATGACCCATATTCACTGAGAAATAGATACAAATATTCATTTTCAAAATGGGGTGTACTCATATATGCTGAGCACTGTAAAATCAATACTAATACATATAGTACTTAATATAATATTTGAACATATCAATGTATGACTGAATAAAAATTTGAAGAAAGAAAAGTGTCGTTTCATGTTGCAACTTGCAATGGTTTGTCAACAAGCACATATGTATATGTATAAAGTTTGATAGTCACATTGTTGTTTTTTGCCACTCATTTTCCTTTACAGATAATTTTAGACATATTTTTTTACACTACAGGTAACACGACAGGGTCCAAAATGACCCAAACATATGTCACTTTTTTATTTAATCTTCTAATTAACAGCTTAATAAAATCTAGAGGAAAAAAGACAGCAAAAGACATATTACTCATACTGTACGTAGAGGTTGGGTAAAATGTACTGTAGAATCTCACCTTCAAGGTGTCGTTTTCCCTTCCTGTGCACCACCAGCATATCAACAGTGTCAAACACTGGACGGTAAGAACACACAAGACAACTGTATCTACAGTGGAGGATAACACACATACATTTACATTACACTGATATTAATCAAATCAATACGATTATTGACTATTGCTGCTATCCAAATAATCACCTTCCGTTTTTCATCAGAGTAGCTTCATCATCTGGGATGAAGTTTGACAGAAGATCTGAAACACGTCGTTTCTAGTAAAGTAGAAGAAAGAAACAGAAAGACAGTGAGGAGCTTGTGCAAGTAACGTAATACAGACCCATATTTTGCTTCCTTTAATATACCTTCAGTATATTGAGCTGACTTTTATCATCCCCCTCCCTTTTGAAAGACATACTTGGCGACCTATTCTTCCAGAAACTATAAATAGTGGTTTCTAATTTTGCTGCCAAATGCAAATAAGCTTACTAAACTCATCCCGTACTTCCTGATTTTTTTTTCTCTGTGGAATTATGGGTAGTGATGTCCGACTCATAAACGAACGAGTCAGTTCACAAAATAGAGCGAACAATTCCTTCACGGTTCAGACCATTGGTTCCAACCGATTCGTTCAAAGCGAATAGGTTTTTTTTTTATTTGCTTATATTTAAGTTTGTTTATTTAGTTAGTTAGTGTTATTTTATAAACAAGGGTACAAAATCAGGAAATAATTAAATACAATAACAATATGGGAGATATTATTGCAATTATTGTATTATTGTAATTTTATAATATCATTATATTTTAACACGTTTTTAAATACAACAAAACATGCATTTTTCCCCTGAAAATGTACCTATGATGAATGGGAAATTTATGAAATATAATAACACTGAATGTGCTTTACATCTGTTTATCTATATTTTAAACTCATCATGGTATATTCTGTATATATCTATGTATTCTGTAAAGGAGTTAAAAACACGAAGCTTCATACGAAAACTGATCATTTTACTGATTCATTGTTCAAATGAACCGATTCGTTGAAATACGTGGGCGGATCTTACATTTAGCCGACGCCATGGCAACAGTAGCTAAGCTAATCTGCTACGGGCTTGTGAGAAACAAGTTTTCAGACAATCTTCAATTACAATGTAACGTTACTAGTAATACTTATCTTCAGGTTTATTGTATTCCTATTTAAATAGTCATTTTTGGGGAGCGTCACCTCCATTTAATAGAAGCTTAGTTATCGAAGTACGTTAAACATGTTAAAAGTATTAAAACTTCTCTAGGACTGCGCAGGACTACATTATTGTTTCTCTAATGGTTTATTCGCTGGTTAAGTGGCGTTTAACAGCTTTATTTTTGTTGCTATTGTCGCTTGCTAATCATTCAAATCCGTGACAATAACATAATAAGTGGATTTTTTTATATGTTCATAGCTCTAGACTTTATTTGACCCATAACAGACGCGGTTATGTTTAGTTCTGCCGTGATGCGTTCAGTAGAAGCAGACGATCAGCTGAAGTTCATATTAAATCATTATTAGGTAAACTCTCTGGAGCTCGGGTCATGTCTGCGGATCACTCAGCGACTCTAGGCGGGACTCATGGCCTTCTCCGCGGCCAGCGCACCCGCTCGTACGGCAGCCTGGTGTCCTCTTCACAATCACCCGTCAGACAAAGACGAATTGAACACAAAGTTCAGCCCGGTGAGACTCTGCAAGGACTGTCACTGAAGTATGGCGTGTCTGTAAGTAAATTGACATTTTTATAACTTATTACTTACTTTGGCAAGCCGTTTTAACATCTAACCTATGCGTCTTATTAGTATTTGTTTTTATGCTTTATTATTTTAGATGACACTATCTTTTTCCTTTAAGTACTAGTACTTATTCACTAGCTGCTAGTACTTTATTATTAGTACTTTATTATTATTATTCTTATATAGACACTTGGACTTATTCAATCGATGCTAGAACTCATTCATTAGATACTAGTAAATGCATACATCTACACATTTATTAAATATTAGTACATATTTCATTGGGGACGACTAGCAACTGTTTTAGTAGATGCTATTAGTAACAAATTAAAAAGATCTGCCGTTGAGATATACTATATATCTAAATGGCAGATCCTCTTGTAGGTAATTTGTTAATAAAATAGTATCTACTAGAAAAGTAGATAGTAAGTACTGGTATCTAAAAAAATAAGCACTAATACCTACCGAATAACTACTAGTGTACTTACGATTGGAATATATACTAGTTAAAAATCCAAAAGTTGATATCTCAATGTTAGATTCATATAAAAGTCAATGACAAAAATTAGAAATATGTTCATATTGACAATAGCATAGTCCCTAGTCACTAATGAAATAAGTTCTAGTCACTAAAGAATAAGTTTTAGTATCAATTTAATAATTACTCTAACGAATACAATCTAGTACAAAAAAGTGCTAGTAAAGAATAACCACTAGAAAGCTAATGAACAATATCTAAAAATAAGTAATAGTAGCATTCATTCATTCATTCATTCATTCATTCATTCATTTTCCTTCGACTTAGTCCCTTTATTCATCGGGGGTCGCCACAGCATAATGAACCGCCAACTTATCCAGCATATGTTTTACACAGCGGATGCCCTTTCAGCTGCAACCCAGTATTGGGAAACATCCATACACACTCATTCACACATACACTAAGGCCAATTTAGTTTATTCAATTCACCTATAACGCATGTCTTTGGACTGTGGGGGAAACCGGAGCACTCGAAGGAAACCCACGCAAACATAGAGAGAACATCCAAACTGCACACAGAAATGCCAACTCACCCAGCTGGGACTCAAACCAGTGACCTTCTTGCTGTGAGGTGGCAGTGCTAATCACTGAGCCACCATGTTGCCCGTAATAATAACATGAAAATGAAAACAAAATGGCTTGCCAAATTCTGATAGTGGAATGAACCTGTACTTTTTCTTTCTTTACAGATGGAGCAAATCAAAAGGGCAAACAGACTGTACACAAATGAATCAATATTCCTAAAGGAGTCCCTCTTCATCCCTGTGCTGACGGAGTCTGTGTCTTTCACAAATGGAGTGGAATTGACCGAGGAGGAGACCAGTCCAGCACAAACACACACACTGATTTCTAATGAGACTCTCAAAAGCCAAACAGACTCTAGCAAATGTGAAGCGAATGCTGATCTGTCACCGGTTGAATACCTGAAAAAGATAGACAGCTTGATCAGTCAGTCCAAGCAAGCTGCTGTGAAAACCTGCCAGGAAGGAGAGAAACAGTAAGTTGTCAGAATGAAATTATGACTGCTGTCATTATGGTTATGGTGTTACAGAGTGCACTTAATGCAGTCGTTTGCTGTCAGTTGAGTTGTTCAGAAAGTTTCATTTCAGTGGATGAACTATGTCATATGACTCTGGGGGGAATGCAATGAATGAACATCAGCTGATTCATTACACTGGGAAATGTTGCTGGAGGATTTACTTTTACTTTAAAAAATGCTAATAAATTTTTACTAATCATAAAAATGTATAACTAACATTGAATTTAATTAGCCTAGTGTTTGCAATACTTTATTGTATTTTGCATACTTAAATGTAAAATGTGCTCCAGTAATATTATTTAAAACTTGAAAAATTAGCAATGGTGGCTGAAGGACATAAATCATGTATTTATAGTGAAAGTACATATTTATATAAAAAAATACTTAAGAAAAAATATTAAGTACTTTTTTTCAATATTAATTACAGGGTTCCTACAAATCATAGAATTTCTTGAATATCATAAAACTAGCTTTTAATATGAGCCAGGACACTCTCCTATCAATTTTGTGCCCTCCGCAGGGAAATCATTTCTGCAAAAATTAGACTCTGATTTTCTTAACCATATTATAGTTTTTGATGACACTTTATTATAGTTCATGATGACACTATGTGATCAAACGAAGCAAAACGGTTTAAATCTCTTTAACAATAGCATTAGAAAAAGTCATGTTAACATTAAAAATTTTAGCTACGAATGTTGTTGTGTTCAAATTGGCTTTGACTAAATGTGCATGCTATAATGTCACATCATTTCTAAAGCGGGTCACACACCCAAGGGGAAGTGCAGTGCTGTGCAGCTCGAGATTTTGTGCACACCAGATGAGCACTTTCTATACGTAAATATAATGTTATTTAATATAAAAGAGTGCAGATGGCGCAGAGGGAATTTTATCCAAAATATAAAAAGAAAGAAAAAAAAGTAATTTGTGACCTCCTTTTAAGTTTCCTACCATTTTTTTTTGCCTTAAAATCAGTAACTGTAGCATTGTTAAGTTCTGGAGGAACACATCAGCTGCTGTTTGTTTGTTCCTTATTGGTCATGGAAAGTTTTAGAAGTGAAAGTAGAGTAGAAGTACAAATGTGGTGTCCCCAGTTTGAAATAAAGCAAATTGTATGTTTTGAATTGTTGTTCTTGAATGTAGTGAGGTAATTGTTTTTTAGATACTTAAAAATATCTACTGAAGTACAGTAATGAAATAAAAATACTTCAGTGCTGTCCACCAATGCAAACTAACTTCACCATTTTCACATTTGCAAATCTGTTATGCCTCTATAAGGAATCAGTTCCTTTTTTCCATGCATACAAAACCAAACTTTTGCTTTTGCATTTACAGGTTCTCCTCTATAGAGCACCTTCAGCACACTAGTCTGACCTGCACCACCGCAACATCCCAGCAGGCCATATTGGGAGCTGTTCCTGTTACCATCACCAAACGCACCAGGAATTTGAGGGATAGTGAAGATGAGATCTTCCAGCTCTGATGTAGGCATTTACTAGGGCTCTCCTGAATTATTTCTGTGTTATTTGTATAAACACAATGTTTTAGAGGGCTCCCTCTTCTGGATTCATGCCTTTACAACGTGAAGAGTGCTGGAGGGATTTGCAAGAGTGATAAAACTACTGCCAGCAAGACAAGCACGCATATTAGCACTGCATTAACACTGTAGCCTGATGCCTAAAAATGTCAGTCTCTTAAAAGCTCAACCAAAGTAATGACTGTTTTCTATGTGACATAGACTATCTGTTTGCATAAAAGTGCTAACCAGGAATGTAGCTTGAGACATAGTGCTTTTCCTAGCTAATATTTAATACTACCTCACACATACTTGAGAGAAATGCTTCAGTTTTCAGGAAATTGAAGGAGTGTATACTTTATGAATGTGCCATTGGGAATCGATCAGATGTGAACACAATGCATAGTTTTGCACTGCAGTCATGTTGGTTTTGTGACATTTACAATGTGCTAAAGTGTCTAATACAGTTTGTGGTTACCAAAACATGATAAAGGCTTTGTTTTCATTTGCTAAAACAGTTTGTGTTTTGCATCAGTGATTTGTGAACTTCAGACTTATGCCACTGTAAATAAATGCGCTATAAAACTCTCAGGTCAAATGCCAAAAACTCAACTTCACTTTGAAATCTTGTGTGGTATTCAATGCAAAAGAACAGATAATCTAAGCAGTATGTAACAAATCCATGCATTGTGTTCATCCAGTTAATGTCACAATTGAACTGCACCAGCATTCCATCAATTGTGCATTTTTAATCTGAAACTCTCTTAGAAATTAATTGCACGTTTATACAAAAGGTGTGAATTGTGAATATGAATGTCCTCCACAAAAAATTAAATATAATAATGTTGCTTTGGTAAACTGTTTCTTGTCATTAGTAAATTAATTAAAGACATAAAAGGTTTAAATGTTTAGGTCAAATGTAACTAAAAATCTAATATATTGGCTTTAATAAATAGATATTAAAAGTATAACTATTTAAATATTTCTATTTTAACCTTCTGGTGCTGATATTTAGAATTGTTGATTTTTAATTGTATTAAAATGGAAACTCTGTAAATGTTTTGGCACTTGCCATGTTTTAGAAGTAAACAGTACATGATTTTGTAATGTTTGAACTTTACATTTAAAAACATAACTTGTTTGGTTTCATGGCATCGTTTTTTTAGTAAATGCATTTCTCATATAAAATAAAATTGTATTTCTGTGCATTTTTCAATGCAGTAAACTAACCTAAACTAAACTAAACTTTTTTTTTTTTTACAAAAGAGACCAAACTGTGCTCCACAAAGTATGCTCATGGGCACGTCATGATTTTGCCAATTGGATTTGATGGATTAACATCTAAGCTAACCTATTCCCTACCTCTAAACCCAACCATAACTGTAAATTATTCCCTAAATCAGAGGGTAATAACAGTTGGATAACAATCACGTAGAAGTGCATAAACCTGCATAAAACTGTAAGCCTAAATTTAACATAAACTGTAATTTGGAATGTAACTTGGAATGTTGTTCCAGGATTAACATAGATGTTAATCCAGGAACATGTCCTACTTGATGAAATCAGGCTCATGGACTGTTAACTATGAATTTTAACTATTGGTCTATGGCTTTTAACTACTGCATAATTAAAATCTAGTACCATACAGTTGCACAATATACAATATGTTTTTGTTTTACATTTTGCATTTTATGATTGAAATATAAATGTATTTAAATTTATAATATAAATATAATAAATGTGTAATAATAATTTATTTGATTTAAATAAAAAAGCGTCAGAAACACCAGAGGGTTAATAATATATTTTTAAATTAAATTTTTCTATATTTCAGGCATATATTCAGTCCTTAGCAAATAATTTTAATATGCTGAATAAAAATAATCATACTGACCCTAAACTTTGCATTTTAAACCCCATATGCAAATTACATAATAAGCAATAGGTGAGGGCTGTAAATAGTTATTTATTTAGTGGTTGTTCCCTTTCAGAAAACAGCAGATCCCTTTCAGAGATGTTCAATATTTAGTAAGGTTGACTGTAGTGCCAAGCTTCCATTTGTGTCATCGCCATAAACACAGGGTAACACTAGATGGCAGTATGTAGAGAGTGCCTTGCTAAAACATTTGTGTTATGCTTCTTGTTATTTTGCTGTCTTGGGAGGTAAATATTCAGCACAAAAAAATGCTAACAGTTTCGAACAATACACTGTGCTCTAAATTACAGCAGAGTGGCAGAACCCCAGTGGTTTAAACATCTTGATTTACAGAAAAACCTCCTCTGAGTCTCAGAGATTTAAAAAATTGTTCAGATGTTGTTTTAACATTTGATCTGAGCTCGCAGTGGCTTTTATAACACTATCAGGCCACTAAATGAGCTAATATTCATTAACACAACACTGTTTCAAAGGTGTCCGATGCATTCAGTTTGTTGCTTTTGTCTCTTTGGTTGCATTATATTTGCGTTTTGGGATCACGGATGCCAAGTCCTGTAAAAGTCTGTCAGTGTCCTCATAACGTCCCGTTCTCCAACAGTTTGTTGAGGCCGTTGCAGATTTTGTTGAGGTGGGGTTTAAGGGGCCCGGATGGGTTGTAAAGCTGGGTCAGGAGCTCCGGGTCGGCGTAATGGTTGAACACGTGGTTGATGCGTCCGTGGGATTTTGTGGTGAGGTGAGTATTTACAAGCTTCAGAAGCATGTCCCTACTTTCTGTCAGGATGTCTGACATAACTGTTTTGTCAAATGTGAAATCTACCTGAAAAAGGAAAAGAAGAGACTTTTTTTAGCGTAAAGTTAAAATCTGGGTGAAAATATGACTTTGTTTAGAACTACACTTAATTAATTTATTCATTCATTAATTTTCTTTTTGGCTTAGTCCCTTTATTATTCTGGGGTTGCCACAGAGGAATGAACCGCCAACTTGTCCAGCATATGTTTTACGCAGTGGATGCCCTTCCAGCTGCAACCCATCATTGGGAAACATCCATACACACTCATTCACACACATACACTACGGACAATTTAGCTTACCCAATTCACCTACAGCATGTCTTTGGACTTGTGGGGGAATCCGGAGCACCCGGAGGAAACCCACGCCAACACGGGGAGAACATGCAAACTCCACACAGAAATGCCAACTGACCCAGCCGAGGCCATAAATACCAAAACCATAAATATATGGTTTAAATAATGTGGCTTAAAATGACATTGTTATTGACATTTTTATTGATTTTTTTATTTTAATGAGGATATTTTATAAAACCAAATTACACAAACTGACCTTAGGAAACTAGTACAATAAAGTATAAATAATGTAACTGACCATTATATTTTTTATATTATATGAATTCTAAAACAAAATTAATAACTTGGTACAGCTAAATCAACAGAAAATTGATTTAGTAATTTTTTTTTAATTTAATACAACTTAATAAACCAATAGATATTAAATAATGTGACACATTTTATTATTATATATTTTATTTGACATATTCAAAGATGCAAATTCTACACTCAGTGGAAACTATGATTTTCATAAACTAATTGTTTTTTTTCACATAGCAGACCTGAACATAGACGGTGATTTTACAAGGGTTAAATTAAGAACTTCTTGTATTTTTCTTTGTTCTTTACTTTATAAAAGGTGAATTTATGAAGGGTAATAAAGTGTAAGGTGAGGGAAGAGTGCTCTTCACTCACAGAGAGAGCAAACAATTTACAGTTTAGTTTAGCATCAATTGGCTAAATTAATATGGATTATTTTTTTTTTTTACGTACAGTTGTTTTGCACAATATAAAACCTTTATTAACCCCTTACCTGTAGGAATTAGTTTTTAGGCAGATGGATATACTTTTAAAAGAAATGATATATAGTGCATAATGAGCATATAGTGGTGGTCTGCTAGAGAAAAAAATAAATAAATACCAGGACCAACATTTAATCATAGTCTAATACAAAATGTCTACATAATGAAAAAAAAAAACTTCATAAATGTGGTGCCCAAAAAAAGGCATATTATTTTTTTTATTTTACAATTACTCCCACTCTGCCAGAAGGTGTCACCCAAAAATGGATCATATAATACTATTACATAAGGTAAGAGTTACATAAGCTTAACCTCTGGGGGGAAACTTCATATATAAATATACACTGTGAAGGGAAAAGCAGACAGATCCTTACAGTTTTTTCACTCGAAATATTTGGTTTTCACAGAATATACATTTAGAAAATGGTAAATTTTTTAAATACTCAAAGGTATTCATTGGTGTGTACCTCGTGGAAACTGATGGCCGTCATGGCTCCCTGGCGCAGTTTCTTTTGGAAATTCTGGGCCAGCTTTAGCTCCTCCTCATTGAATCGATTGTGCCTGAAAAGGACACCTATCTTCACCACCACCTTAATGAGGTCTTTCACCACTTTTTGGGCCTCAGAGCGGTTCCCAGTGTACGCTTTTGACACTCGGTAAAGCTCATCTAGAATCTCACTGCTGGTGTCGTCGATAATCATCTGCACCATAGACTTGGTTGCCATTTTGCTCAGGATCTTTTTTTGGGCCTTTAGAGCCATGTCCTTGGAGCTGAACGTCTCCATATCTTAAAGAGAAAAAGGAGAGATTTAGCGATTCAAGATGCTGGTATTTCTGATTTCATACAGTAATCCAAACACCTAATACAGTGTGTTTAATATCAATACCCCTCATTAAGTTAAAACGTCTTCTTTTAGTTTGAAATGTGGCTGTTTGAGTATTAAAAAGAACTTCAAAGTTCTAAAGCACTACAAAAATAACTAACAGCAGTTTGTGAACTCCCTCAAACACCTTTTTGTTTTACACTATTGTAGTCTTGGGTTGTTATGATATCACAATACTACATATTTATAGGGATAGTTCACCCAAGAATAAAAACTTGCGGTTTCTCACTCAACTCTTTAAATTCACAGAAGTAATCAAAGCAACAACAGAACAAAAATATGTAAATAATTTGAAAATTCCTATATACGTATTTACTTCAAAAATAGCAAAAGAACCATGAATATTTTAGGCTGAAACCCAACAGACATTCCCTTAACACTTATATTTCATGCAAATATAACTGGAAAAATGATGCCCTCTAATATGACCCCTATAAAACTATACCTAAACATATGTCAGAATTTAATTCCACATTTTCTTTTTGCTTAGTTTTCTCCTCAAGCCTTAGTATTACAACAAATATTGGTAACACGTTATTTTAATGATTAGTTCATGAAATTAACAAACCATTAACTAAGACTAATAGTTCAATAAATTACTATTAAGCTGCTTACTATAAGTTGGTAAGGTGTTTGGTTTAAGTATTGGCTAGGGTTAGGGATGTAGAATAAGATCATACTTTGTAAGTTCTAATAAACAGTTATTATCTTAATAACAGGCAGGCAATAAGCAAGTAGCTAGTAGTGTGAATTGTGACTTAAACTAAAGTGTTACTTAAATATTTGCTTTTCTTTATATTTATTTTACCACTTGAAATGTGTTGCAACATAGTTTCCAAAGTGACTTTTATCATTTTAAATGCTAAACATTTTGTTTATAGAATGCCACTAAAATTTCTGTTTGTATCTAGAATTTACAGTCCCGTTCTGAATACTCTTAAATTTAGAGGATTTGTTGTGAAGGGAGGGGAAGGGGATGTTTTGTTTTATTTAGAGTAACTACACTGTAAAAAGATTTTTGAGATGTTAATTTTGTAATTACATTATACATGACTTGTAAGGGTTATTTGTTTCAAAGCAACCACTAAGTTCTTATAATTAGATTCTTATAATTAATTAACTATTAACCATTGTTGCATTATTTCTAACTATTCTATTTTTCTATTGATGTATATACAAATAAGCCTTGTTACATGTACTGTGATGAACTAGGGCTTCTCATAGCACTTATGAATGGTTGTTCCCCAGCGGGTGGGGAACTTCAATGCTATGTGGAAAAATTCCACTATGGGGATTTCGTCAGAAGCCAATCATCTGAAAAAGTAATAAAACGGGCCAATGATATGCCAATGAGTTGTCGGCGTCAGCGTGCACAGCTGGCAGCAATTACAATCATCTGTTGTATAAAGATGCCCGCCGTGCATCGCAAAGACACCTTTTCGCTTTCAGAGTCTCACACTACTGAGAGAGTCTTAGGGTTCCTCCAAACCTTCTTTGAGAAAGAGAGAGAGAGAACGAGAAAGCTGCCGGTGTTTGAACAGGCTGCTTCTCCCGGTTCCAAAGTGTGTGGCATGCAGTGGCAGATGGTCGAGCTGGGCTATTCTCCCTTGCCTGGGTGTTCTCTGGGTCCAGTCCTCCTAGAGCGGTATGTATAAGGAGCAAGTTTCCTAAAAGAGCAACATGGTCGTGCAGCACGTCTTTTTAAAGGCGTCGTTCCAACTGTGCGTTTCTGGATGGGGTGGTACCCTGTCCACGTATGATGGGCATGAGTACTGTGTTGCATGTCTGGAGGTTCAGCATGTTAATGCGGTGCTCGTGGGCAGCGCATGCCATCACTGCAATGGCATGTCTGTTGCACAGCTAAGATCATGGCTCGCTCTTGCAAAATGGGCGAACCACCCCTGTTGTCCCCGGCAAGTAGCGGTTGGCACTCGGGCAGATCTGAGTGTTACAGTGGGGGTCAATCCACCACCCTGGGCTTGCGGACCTCCCATTCCTCAGCGCGCTCCATCAAAGCTTCGAGTGAGAGAAGAGCTCCATCCTCCGGGATGATCGCCCTCTCACTCGATGACACCAAGGACCAGATGTCCATTGCTGCATCGGAGGGTGGGCTGTCATTTTCCGATGACAATTTAGACCCGCTTCCTCCCTTAGGGGTGGTAAGTGAGGCTCCGGATATAGAATCTGAGATGATGGCCGTGCTAACCCGGGCTGCTTCGGCGGCGAGGCTAAAGATGGCATGTCCCCCAGCACCCCCGCCGGATTGATTAGGGGTGTGACGTAGAGGATAAGAAGGGGAAACCCTCTAAGCCTCCCGTCCCCTTCTTCCCGGTGGTGCACAGGCGTTGGCCCAGCGGCACGAGGAAGGTTCCGACCCAGGCTTAACTTACACACTGCAACCCACTTTGCTCTGAAAACACCAGGTCGGCTGCGAGTGCCCTGGAAAGCACGATGACTACACTAGTGGTCCAGGAACGCCATCTCTGGCTAAAACCTGGCAGATATGCGTGACCTTGACAAAGTTTGCTTTTTTTACCCACGCGTATCCCAGGCTGGCCTGTTCGGCCATGAGCCATGACACTGAGGGGGAGTTCACCCAGGAATTCACTACGGTGAAATAGCAGTCAAGTGCGATCGGTGGGCTTTAAAAACCGCTCACCCCGTCGAACCATCCACTTTGCCTGCTCTTCGCCAAGGGCGCTCGTCTGTGCCTCCAAAATCAGCTCCACTGGCTCGTTTGGACAATCAGACTCGGCTATGCGATTCAGTTTGCTAAACGTTCCCCCAAGTTCACGGGCATGTATTACACCAAGGTCAGCCCTGTGATGAGGTATAGGCTTTTTTTTTATGACCAATCCTAGTTCTGTGCGTTTTGACTCACTGCCTTACAAGCAGCCGCTCAGAATGCTCATGCAAAAGCACGTCTCTGCTGATGATGGTGCGCTCACGTCGGAGCCTGGCAAACCTCTCACCAGTGACATGGTAAGGTTCAATCGCTGTGGCATTTTCCATACATTTCCCCATAGTGGAAGTTTCCACATAGCATTAAAGTTCCCCTCCTGCGGGGGAACGAAACGGGTACTACGTAACCCCGGTTCCCCGGGGGGGGGGGGGGGGGGACGGAAATCATATGTTCCTTCGCCACAGCGGTTGTGCCTTAGCTAACAGTAGTTCGGCTCTTCAGCTAGAAAAGGTGTCTTTGCGATGCACGGCAGGCATCTTTATACATCAGATGGTTGTAATTGCCGCCAACTCATTGGCATTTCATTGGCCCATTTTATTACTCTTTCAGATGATTGGCTTCTGATGAAATCCCCATAGTGGAAGTTTTCCACATAGCATTTCCGTTCCCCCCTTGGCGAACGAGGGTTACGTAGTAACCGTTTCGTTCTTTTGTCTGTCTGATTGTTTCTATTATTCTCCTAATTTGAATGTCGCTTTGGATAAAAGCATCCACTGAATGTATACATCATGTAAACATAATCACCTGGCTTTGTTTCTTTTTTTTGTATTGGTAACACTGTCAGCCCTGGGAGAAATCCCACCATTGGGGAAATCTTAGGTTTACAGACTTACACCTTTTTCACTAGGGGAAACCTCATGTCATTTAGGAGCTCATCATTGCTCACTCATCTCATAAACAACAGTAATTGTTCTCTAGACTCTCTTGATGTGTCATCATATGCAACCCTAGACTCCCAACGAGAATGTTTACATGCACACAAATACACTGATAACTCTCAAAAAACAGAATATTGAAATAACCTGTTGTTATATAATGTATCTATTGCCAAGTTTTCCTTTAATTTAAAGTCATGTCAAAGAGATAGTTCATGCAAAATATCTACTCTTTACCCTTCACTTGTCAAAAACCTGTTTGAGTTTCTTTCTTTTGTTGAACATAAAAGAAGATATTTTGAAAAAAGCTGGAAACTGGTAACCATTGACTTCCATAGTATTTGTTTTTTCGTAATATGTAAGTCAATGGTTACTGGTTCCCTTCTTTTAAAAAAAATCTTCTTTTTGGTTCAGCAGGAAAAAAAAGGTTTGCAACCATTCAAGGTTGAATAAATAGTGGGCAAATGTCTATTTTTGGGTGAACTATCTCTTTAAATTAATCATGAAATACCAAAGAAATGTTTGCACATGCTAACAGGCGGCATAGGCCTCATATATTTTCCTCTCAAAATGATTTATAATACGTTTTTTTTTTTTTTTTAAGAAAACATCCAAGTTTGGAGTATATTTCCTCTTTGCTCTCTCTGTATGTTTAAAACCACTGTAAGGACACGTTTCTGTCAAATCTGACACGTGCCCTTCAATACTTTTTCAGAAAGCTAGATAAATGCATCTAGATACCTGGCAAAATCAGTGTAAGTGTCAAAAATATAGCAAATAATAGAAAAATCTTAGAAAACATGCAAATAGCAAAAAAAACGAACAAATGTAAAATCCTCAAACACATGCAAATACAGAAACATGCTGCAAATAGTGCAGACCAAAACCGAAATCAGTGGTGTTGTTGAGATCTGAGATCTTTATCTGATTATGTTTATTTTTTTGTTTGTATGTTTCTGTGATCAGAATGTTAAAATAAACAAACAAACAAAAAAAAACCTAACCCCTCAGATTTCCAACAATACTGCTGACTCTAGGAAGGTAACTTTTTGAGCTCCCCCAACATATTTCTGTTTTGATTCGCTCTTTGCAGCATGCTTCAGCATGTGCACGTATTGTCAAACTGAAGATGTTTTCTCAATCGGTTAGTGTTTTCCAGTGTTTTCTTAACTTGCACATTTCTTTATTTGTGTATGTTGTGAGAATTTGTTTCCGCTTGTGTTGCCAAACTGAGAAAGATGTTTTCTCAGCTTGTTAGGGTTTTACAATATCTTTTTTAACTTGCAGTTAAGAATATTTGACCATATTATGCCATTTATGACCATTATAACCACATACATTGTCAGCTTATGAAGCTTAAAGGGCACCTATGATGAAAATCATCTTTTGTAAGCTGTTTGGACAGAACTGAGTGTAGGTATAGTGTGTCCACTGTCATATTGGAGTCATATAAAATTTTTTTTTTTTTTTAATTTCCTGATCTTTTTTTGAACTTTCCAAATCTCTCCCATTTTGAAACTGACCGCAACTTGACATAGGAGTGCGGTTTCCCCGCCTACAAAATGAATTGACAGCCACGTATTAACATGTCTCCGTAGTAACACGTATAATCATATCAACAAGACAAGACGTGAAAGACTTGAATTAACTCCACAACAAATACATCAAATAATCATTGGAAAGTTCTTACTGTAGTATTTCTCACAAAAGTTACGTGAGATCTGCTTCCTTCATGTCTGTCTGTTATCTGACACAACGGAGGCGGAGATTGAGGCACACTGACAGGCACGTGCGAATGGTGGGCGGGGAGAACCAGCATTAAAGGCACAGGCCACCAAAACAGCTACATAGTATTCAAAGCAAAAAAAGCCAACATTCTAAAAGCTATAATAAATAATCTGATGGGTGTTGTGAGCTAAACTTTACAGACACATTCTGGAGACACAAAAGACTTCTCTTAAATCTTGAAAAAGGGGTAAACTAGGTGCCCTTTAATCATGTTTTGAACACGCATGTAAACACACACAGTGACATTCAAAAACATAGCATTCATTATTTCAACATGCTTACATTTTAATGACATATTTGTGTAGTTTAATTAAATGTAATACTATTAGCGGGATTATGAGTTGCATTTAGGCCCAGCATAGTTTAGCATTGCTTCACAGATTGTACCGTCTTGAGAACGTGCAAAGACATGTATGAAAGAAAAGCTCACTGCATACTATTCTCAAGTTCCTACATGAATCTTCAGATTGTATCATGATTAAGGCATCTGTTGGTAATGCAGTTGCCTATTAGCTTTATTAGATGTTCTTGTCACTACTGATTATTATTCTGCGCAATGTAATTATTATGAACTATATATAAATGCAGAGTATATATTAACGTGCATATAACCTGCACAGTGTTCCTTTGAGTCAAGATCTGCCAAAAGTGATGTCATATCTCTGCCACCATCAGCTGCGCTTTGATTGTTAAATCCAATTTTGTTTACAGTGAACCAACCTGATTAAATTTGAATGCAGTTAGAGTTTCATTTCCTAATGAACTCTATTCAATTAGAAGCAATGGGTACATTAGAAAGGCCATTACCTTCTGAGACATGGAACATCAAAACAAGTACATAAACACTGATTTGAACAAATCAGCATTCTGTACACTTCATTTCAACTGTGAAAGCAACACAATCCCAGGGTTTAACACTCAACACTTCTCATTTACTCTAATTAATCTAATTAAGTCTAAACGAATTTGATGTCTAGGGTTTGTCGGTAAAAAATAAATGCAAATTTGGTTTAAAAGGTTCTGCGCTGGACTTACAAATGCTAAACTATTATTAAATATCTGATTAGATGAGGTTAATGGCTTTTCTTTGTAGTTTTGTATTCAGTGGTAATTCATAATGTATATAGATACTCAAATATAATATGAAATATGTGCCTTTTTATAATATATGGTTTACAATTGAAAACCACAGTTTAAGTTAGCCATCTGTGTCGGGTAACAATTTATTTGATAATAGAGAATAATAATATTACTATTAAAATTAATGTCATCATTTAATATATTTTAAAATAATAATTGTAGTAATTATGTATTAAGAACTCATAGTGAAAACTCATATTCAATATTTAATATGTATCATTATAATATGTGAACTTGCATGGCCCAAAAAACATTCACAAGTCTATCTCATTAGCGAATCTCTCTTTCTCTCTCTCTCTCTCTCTCTCTCTCTCTCTCTCTCTCTCTCTCTCTCTGTCTCTCTCTCTCTCTCTCTCTCTCTCTCTCTCTCTCTCTCTCTCTCTCTCTCTCACACACTCTCTCTCTTTTAAATTGAGATTTAGACAAGCTATTAATAAATGGGTTGTTTGGAATGGACAATATTTGGCCAAGATACAACAATTTGAAAATCTGGAATATTAGTTATGAAGTGCTTAACAATGCACATTACTAATTAAAAATTAAGCTTTGTCATATTTACAATAGGAAATATCTTAATGATGTGAGATTTTTTCTTAATGAAAGTTTTCATGATTTTTGGAATAAAACAAAAATCAATAATTTGGACCCATACAGTGTATTGTGTAACTGACTTTGTGGTCCAGAGTCATGATTTAAAACAATATTGTTTGTAGTCAGTCATGTGTGTTAGGCAGGAATTGATATAATTTGATTAATAAACAATGAAATAATTGCTACTATTGATATTCATATTTTTCAAATAATGAACATAAAAAGTTTTAAATGCCAATATTACTTGATAAAATGTACGATTTAATTCAGAGTAAAATAGCAGTTTTAAAGATTTCCAGGGTAAGTTATTGCACAAGTTGGATGTCGTTAATTTCATTCATACCTGACAGGATGAGACATGAGCAACTTTACCTTAATTTGATTACGACTGACTTTTAGTCCCAACTTTCAGCTAAAAAACATCTAAGGTCAATCCAGTTCATTATTATTATACCTCTTAATTTACTATAAACTGAAATTGCCATCTGTATCCACTTTCCTGATTGAAATGTTTGTCACAGACAAGGTAAATATTTAGCATTCCTCAGATTACTTCAGCTCATAGCCTGAAGCTGTGTGTCTCTGTGTGTTCACACGTGTGTATGTGTTAAGCCCAGGGGATTTACAAGATGTGAGGAATCATGTTGTTCCTCCATCCTAAAGACCACAATAGTCACCCTGTCATTACAAAGCAGCATGTCACAGCAGTGACAACATAGAAGAGACAGGTCAAAACCTGCCTCTGAGTTGCACAGGCCCACTCTTTTGGGTTTATTCGGGTAAAGCATGACCTTTATAATACACGTATACAAAAAACAAAAGTGTGGAAAGTCCTGTATTAAGTGTGCGAGTGAGAGACAATTGTTTCTGTATGACTCTAGGCTAAGTTTCAATGATTTAGAGAATGAAAAACTCCTTAATCCAGTTTAAGATGGACTGCTCTTAAATGTTTTTAGATAGGCCAAGGTGGTCTTCATCTAAAATCGTTTAATACACCCACCTGGGAGAACAGTTATAACCAGTAAACTATAGGTTAGTAGGGTTATCAGTGCTGCAAAGTATTTTCAGTGTAGAATTATTGCTTGCTAATTGTTATTGCTAACCACATGGGCTAGTCTCTAAAAATAGATAAGGCTTGTTCAGTAAGTTGCTATATTTGTCACTAGGTCTGAAAAGTCGCTAAATATAGCAAACAAAATTGTCAATAGTGATGGTTATTTTAGCAAGGAGAGCCCTAGATACACTACAGGTGCATTTAGAAATGTGATTTCCCCCTTTGTGTTTTATTTAAAGTTTTGTGCACTCAAACCTGCTAAAATGACCAAAAATGCTGTATTAAATGACATGAAACACGTGCGCACATATGCATTCTTCTACACACAAACACAGTTCTATACACTCTTAGATCTTTTTGCAGTGAGGAGGAATCATGGCTCTTCTTGGAACCATTGATGCTATACAGATCCTTCATTTAGTCCCTCAATGTAGTTTTGGTTATCTAGTACTTGTACAAGCTTATAGACTGAACACTAGTGATGATATATCTGTACCGATAAATCAATATTTTTTATTTTATTATCAGCCCAATAGGAATAAATACATTATCAGCTGATAAATTATGGATTATTTGCACCAACATGTCAGTTTTTTTTGGTGTTAAAAACCCCACTTCAGAATTGCAATTTATAAATGATTTTGGGAAAATAAAGAGCTAAACAGTATGTTTGCTTACAGTTGCCTTGATTTCTTTAGTTGTTTTAAAATAAAATCAGTTGTCTATTGTATTTGTTTATGATTTTTTTTTTTATCAGGCTCGGAATCATCAATATTTGTGTTTGTTGAGCTATATATGGGTTATCAATTATAGAAAGATTTGTCATATCACTACACCCCTGCATGCTCAACATTTATTACACATATGCATGATTACAAACACGATAACAATATAGTTCTCAAAAAGCACAGTTTTAAAAGTTTTCATTTTAAAATACCATATTCATGTAAAAGAATGGCCGAAACACATACAGAAAAAATGTTTAAAAAACGTTGATATTCCTTCATTAACAAAACAAGATCTATACAGTTTACAGTATCACATTAAGCTGGTTGACTGAGGTTGATCAGCTGGTTAAGCTAGTTAAAGGACATTAGCATACCAAAATGCAATAGGTCAGCTTCAAAACACAACAGATGCTGGTCTTTTCGACCGGGTGTTTTCCCTTTAGTGTCTTTTCCCTATAGCATCTGAACAGTGAGATTTGAGTGTGTGATGACGTCACATATTGTGCAAAAGTTTCCTTATTACCCAATGCTGCCTGTTTTTCCTTTCATTTATTAGCATTATAACTCTACGCATGGGGTAAAAGTCTTTGTAAAGTAGCAGTTATGAGTGCGTGTGACACTCTTTTTTTTAATCTCACCACGAGAGGTTGTTTTTTAATATAACCAAACAATGTGTAAAGTGATCGAAGGAAGTGAAACTCTTCTCCCCACCACCCCCAAAAAAGAAAATGTTTCAGTGAAACCCACAATAGCATAATATTTTCTGCTACAAAAAGCTCACAAACCATAGCTAGAGAGTTCACCGGAGGCCATTGACCAAACATACGATACTGTTTATTTTTTAGTTAAATGTGTGTGTGTTTTTTTTTCTTCTTACTGGCTTGTAACAGAGACTGGAGCTTGTTTTGTTTATATAAAGTCCACCGGATGGATCAGCTATCCCAGTGTGTTTTAGATGTTTAACATGGGAGTGGTTGAAGAGAAAAACAAGTTTCAACATGATATTATTCTCTACAAACCTCCACGTTTGCTTCTAACCAAAACAAATCTGTCAAATTAGAGCACCTCTTATGGTTAAAGCAGAATACTGGCATCATGTTGCCTTAAAAACACGTGGAGGAGTGCGCTAAAACTTTCAAACCACTGAAGTAAGACCATCTGATGTGTACATAATCACAGCACTCTCTATACTGATGGAGGAGAGGGCAGAGGTCAAGCCCAACACCAACTCACCTGGCTTTTCTCTCGTTCTCTCTTCCTCTCGTGTTCAGTCGCTCAGATCAGATGCTTGAATCCAGCGCACGAGTGATGAAATAATGTCCTCAGACCAGGGGAAATCAAAGAAAACTGCTCAGAAAAACTCTCTCTTGTGCTCTCAACACTGCAACAAGATAATTTGACTTGTACTTCCTTGAGGAACTAAATGTATAAGGCACACCCACATTAGCGAGTCTCTCTCTCTCTCTCTCTCTCACTCACTCACTCATTCTTTTTCAGTGTCTCTCCGCCCTGTCAGTGTGTTTGCTGCTGACATGTGTGTCTGCTTGCCCTGACAAGTGCAACCTCTGTAAAGAATTCAGCAGTAATCCTGGATGCGGCCCAGAGAAAGGGGAGCTTTTGCTCTCTTTTGTGATCTGGGAACCTGGTATGCAGCCACTGTCATCACTGACCCTCCTGTGTTTCAGCAAAATAGAGATTAAATCATTGCTAGATTCAAATTAAGTTATATTTATGGGTCTGGAACATTGTAGACAAACAAGCAGGGCGATGCAAATGGAGAAGAGTGCCGGTGTGGTGCAGCGGTCAAAGAAATTAGAGACATAAAGCTATAGGCGTACACGTATTTAATGGTCATTTCTCAGATCTGATTGCAATACATTGGAGCGTTGGGAGTTTACAGCATACAGTTTCTATATGATAGAAATTTATGGTAAACAGACAGATCAAGTCTTTTTAGACTACCAAATTAAGGACCTTCATTATTCATATATTTATATACTTTGTTTAAAAAGAAAAAAAAATGAATCCACCATATGTTTTGTCTTTATTCACGTAATTCTGATGTTAAAATATAATTATTGTTATCCATGAATATTCCAAATGTACTGTTTTACTACAAAGCTAGAAAAAAAACATTTAAACAATTATTTTATATATTCTAAAATAAATATTTTATTTATTTATTTATGCTTAATTACTGTTATTATTTGTATTCCTTAAAATAAAGTATTCCTTAAAAGAAAAAAAATACGCGGTTGAATGTTATGCCTGATTATTTTTCTGACTTCTAAGAAAAGTTGGTTCTAAAAACACAAATTTAATTTGAGTTGTTTTTTCCTCCATAAGTTTGCTTCAAGGTTTTGACAGATTCTTTACATATTTGTGTTTTCTCTTTATAATGACAGGTTGTATTTTTTAGAAACAAACATATTTACATTCATTCATTCATTTTCATTTCGGCTTAGTCCCTTTATTAATCTGGGGTCGCCACAGCGGAATGAACCGCCAACTTATCCAGCATATGTTTTACGCAGCGGATGCCCTTCCAGCTGCAACCCATCTCTGGGAAACATCCATACACACCCATTCACACTCATACACTACGGACAATTTTAGTCTACCCAATTCACCTGTACCGCATGTCTTTGGACTTGTGGGGGAAACCGGAGCACCCGGAGGAAACCCACGCCAACACAGGGAGAACATGCAAACTCCACACAGAAACGCCAACTGACCCAGCCGAGGCTCGAACCAGCGACTTCTTGCTGTGAGGCGAACGTGCTACCCACTGCGCCACTGTGAGGCCCACATATTTACATGTTTTTTGTTAATTTTATTGTATGTTTATATTAAAAATAACTATAATGAAATAATACATTTGCTAAGCACTATATGAATCATTCCAGAATTTCACGCATTTTCTATTCATTTCACCCTAACAAAATACAACAAATGTATAATTTACAGTAAACTGAATTAGTAATCCATTATTAATATAAAATAATGCAAAATGCTTAAATGTGATAGGGAACATTTGATTATGTTAGTAATTGTTGTTGAACTTATTGTTCAACTTTTTAAACCACTAACGGAGTTGACAATAACAGAGTTGACATTTTCCAACTTTTGTGCTTTAGCTCAAGATGCTAACCTCAAAACAGATGCCACATGGCATGTCTAAAACAGAATGTTATGTATTTTCATCATATTATTGTTTCAAAAAGTCAATGAGAAGGTCACTGAAAAGTTGACAAATAATGAATCTACTATTGGTGTATCCTAAATGTTTTGTACAAATGAATAAGAGAAGAATAATTACATGCCTCAATGCCTTCCAGAGTTTCCCGCCAGAAAGTGAAATCACTTGGAGCAAGTTGCGTGCTATTTCTATCAGCACTTTGAAGATTGTTATAACTGAGTTCACTAGAACATAGGGACATACACAAAATTTATATTACTGTTATTACTAATTCAGAAAATATATGTTTTATACAAATGTTTATTTAACTTACTAGAGTAAACATAAAAAACATGAAAATTTGACTATAGGGGCAGTCTTTAATATATTTAAATTTTTGTATATAAAAATTATATTTAAAGATAAATTGATATAAGTTGTGTTATTATTAAAACTGTTTCATTAAAGTATGTGTTTTTGAAAAGAAATTGAAGGTTTATCGTGATGCAAAACTACTATTATATATATATATATATATAAGATCGGAAGAGCGTCGTGT
>CAIGQW010053747.1:11598418-11632600 GCA_903798125.1 Danio choprae
AGAGAGAGAGAGAGAGAGAGAGAGAGAGAGAGAGAGAGAGTATTTTTATTTATTTATCTGTCACCTGTCTGTTTTCCATTAGAGTGTTTGCTATCTGATCAGTGTTTCCCTTTGCTTTTTTCCACGCATAGGTTTGTTTTCAACTGAATAATACTCTCACTTTGCATGACCAGGACAGTTATTTGTTTACCTATAGCAACATGCAGAAATTTCATTGATTTCATGCAAATTGGGATCTGAATGGCACTTACATCTGAATGGCGCATGCACGTAGTGTACATTTTATTTGCTTATTTGTGTCATGTATGTGTCAGCAGTTGATATTTCATTTGAGAGGGGCAAGTGAAAAAACCATCTACATTTAAAAAAATATTCTAAAAATAACTAAAATGTTTTCTTTCCCGTGTTCTTTAACAGCATAAAGGCATGTTGTTTGCTTCCTCTTTAAAAAACATTATATAATTTTTAGTGATAGATAAATAAATTCACATATTGTAAGTAGACAAATTACAAGTGGGAAGAATTGTACAGTATAAGTGTTTTTTTCTTATCCATTATACACAACTGTCCATTGATAAATTAAAATATTAAGAACAGATTTTGTCCCTAGGCAGCCAATTATTGTATACATTTAATTTTATTTAGTGTCCTAACCTCCAAGCACCACAACTAAATCCTTAAAAACAACCTTGTTTGCCCTTCTCTTGGGTAAACTTCATTGTTTAGTCACTAACATTAGAAATGGCTGTACAATGAATTTTTCCTGTGTAATAGAAAGTCCCCTTTTAGGGCTAATGTCTGTGCATTAGCATTGTCCCCAGTACAAATGTCTGCTTATCAGTCTGCTATCTGAATCGAAACCATCTGGACTTAAACCCTAATGCACATGGACCACAAAAGAAATCAATGCAGAAGTGATGTTAACAATCTCTAGTATCGAATAAATCCATCACTACAGCCTGACATTTCAAGTTAGAATAGTTTTGTTCTCCAGCTGGGTGATTCTGAAATTGTAAACATGACATCTGTGCTTTTCTGCAAAGCTAACTGTGTTCAGGCAAAGTAAGAAAAGCTCGTCTCCAAGCCAACAGACAGGAAGTGTCGCTTAAGTGGTTTCCTGATGGCTTCCACTTTATCGCTCAATGATATCTGCCATGCTGTGTGTGCAAGTGCGTAATGCGTTTCAGAGATAAAGCAATGAATATCCAGTTAGCTACAATTTATGAATTTAATGTACTTTGCGATACTTGTGATAATGTAAATATTCTGACTGCTTCAATCTGGTTAAAAAACGGAACAATTCAGATCAATATAAACAGATTTTTGCTCAGATTTCTGTTACTTTTTTGTTGTTTCTTATTTACTCTTCAGTATTAATTTATTTGTGGCACAGGAAGTGCAGAGGTTGTATGTCATATGCTAAACAGCGTTTGTTTCCTGGTTTGTCTTCTATCTCTTTTTATTTGTGTGTGTGTGGTTTATTTAGGTCACTTCAGTTTATCTGATTTCTTACTTGTACAAAATATGTTTAACAGCAATATTGCAGTGCTTTTCAAACTGTCACACTCAATTATTCAACATATAGGAGTGTAAAACAAAATCTATTTTGTCACTTTGACTGAATGAGTAGACTTACGTACATCTATTATAATAGACCTCTCTAAATTATAGATAAATCTTGTTACTGTACCTGCAAATGTGCTAAAATACTTCATGCAGATTCATTTTACCATGACATGACATTCAATTACAGTTATTAAAACCCTTTAAAGAACCACACTTTTGTCTGATACCCGGGCCTTGTATGAGGCTCAATTTGTGACAAAAACGAGTGGACTGATTTGTACTATACATTTGTTCTGGTCTACACAAAAAAAAGAAAAGAAAATGGCAGACCATAATGAAAAATACATAAATTCACTCTTAGACAGTAGGTGGAACACTCTACAGTCTTGTCTACAGTCATTGCCTAGAAAACCTAGTATATTTTAATATACATGTTCACTGCTATGACATCTTGTTTTGTCATTTTAAGGCTGTGTTAAAAATGTGTTTAATCGTGGTATACAGTCTAACCAGAAAACCAGAAAGTAAATATGTGCACAGATGACAAAAGTTTTGTTGATAAATTGCAACGCTGTCAAAATAAATGGCAATGTACAATGTTTGTGTATCCAACATTTCTAAAACAAATCCATTTATTTTTTGCTTTAGTCTGAACAAAACCGGCAGACTGTAACATTGAAAATGTAAATACACTTTCAGACAGTAGGTGGCACTTGGAAATTCTCAGGTTACTACAGTAAAGTAACCAGTTTTGTGGTTAAAACACTACTTTATTAGACATTACAGGGAAGCAACATGCCAAAAGTATATTCTGAGATACATGCGGATGTTGCAGAGTAAAGTTGGAGTTGATATTCGCCATCTCACAACCTTCTCAAATAAATTGAATAATTTTATATACTTTGTTGCAGGTACTTTTATCTTGACAGCTTTGTCAATTTTTTGTTTTACATATGTTCTTGCATACATATGTATGTTTTTAGAAATCTTTATATTACATTACATTACATTGACATTTAAATGAAATAATAATAAAAAAAACACACCAGTTGGCTTTTTCCATTTCACCCAAAATTGTATTGAAATAACCCAGCATTTTCATATTGTACTATTAAGATTAAAACAAGACAAGCTTTGAAAAATAAGTCAGCAGTAAGGATGACCTAAAATAACATTAGCAGAGGTCATGCACATCAACTCATTCATCTGATCAAGATGACAATGACTGTAGACAAAGGCAAATCCCAAAGCAGACACTTCTGTTCTGGCACACATTAAACCTCATACTGTAGCTTTGGCCTCTTTTATGTAACATTTATTTAAATATATAAAATTGTGATAATGGAACTTATATTTCTGTCACATCTAAAAACAAGGTTCAAGTTCCACAGCCAGACTTTTCATTCACATTTATTCACCAGAATTAATCCCAGAATTTGCTGCCACAAATGCAGTCACCTGACCATTCTAGAACATCTATCTGTGAATATACAATCTCATAAACAATATTCTCCCAACCACTCCATGATATTCACAGCAGATTGCAGGCTGTGCTTCGCATGGGGAGGTTAACTGGTAATCGTGAATACTGGCTCCTAAAACTCAGCTTTTTGTTGTTCAGCTCGGGCGCTGCATTCTCCTGGCCGCCAGCAGGAGGCGTGTTTTCCTCCACATTGCCCGAAGCATTCTCTACCTTCCCTGCTTTGTTATTTTTCGTCTTTTTAACCTTTTCTTTATCCTGGGACTCATTGGCAAGTATGTTTGGGTCTGGAGCGTCCTCTACTGCTGGCACAGCATCAGCGGGCAGATCCGCGGCAGTGGGTTTGCCCTCAGCCTGCTCCTCATTGGGGGTGTTCAGGTGTGTTGGGGAATGTTTACCGTTGGTGCAAGAGGAACTAAAAGAAAAGAAAGGAAATATAGAAAAGGAAAACTGTTGAGGAATGATATTTTTGTCTGGAGGATGGTGGACGGAAAGATGCAAGGTTAAGACCTGCTTAAATAACTGTCAGGTACGTTTATAATTGCATTACATTCATGCGTTTGGCAAACACTTTTATCCAAAGTGACTTTAACTGTGATGAATGTAGACTTTTTTTATCAGATCTTATTTTACCTGGAAATCAAAACCACAATCTTTGTGTTGCTAGCACAACTAATCATGTTTCAGTATTTAATATGGGTCATTATAAACTCCTGGGAATATTTTGTGTTAAGCCATCATATAATGAAGGTTTACCATGATAAAAGACGCGTTACCTGCATTCAGTTTTATTTTGTGTTTATTGTTATGCTAATTTGCAAACTAGGCTTATAACTGGCTATGATGCTTTTCAACCAGTTTCATCAGCTAAATTTTGTCCACAGTTAACAATCTTGAGGCCTGTTGCTCAAAATGAGTTGAACAAACGTTGTAGAGTAAGTTTCGGGTCGACAAATCCAAAGAAATGCAAACTGGTTAAGATCAGGATAAGTTGTTTCACAACACTTGATATAAGCATTTTCTGTTAGTTCAGGGTTTAAACTAGGCTTAGTAAATAACTCTGGAGTGTGTGCACATGACAATTTGACACAGCCAATTACATGAGTGTTTGATTCAGTTAAAAATTAAAAGATGTCAGAAACTGAATGAAAATCAACAAATATAACACTGTTGATGCAGCGAAAGTTTGAGAAGGCAATTTAAGGAATATTTTATTATATCAATGCAAATCAATTATTAATTTTAATAATGTAGCTTGACAAACATCTCAAAATACTGCATTTTAAAAGCTTTATAAATTAAAGCTAATTTAAATTAAAATATTGTTTTTAAGGCATTAGTAATATAATTTGACAATTCGAGAGTATATGATTATAAAATATAAAACATAAAGGATTATAATTCAACAATGTAAACTAATTATTAGCAAAAAACCCTATTTTGACAGTTGCTTTTAGTACAAAATATCTAAAAATAAGTAAGAGACTGGGAGGGGCTGGGAGTGACACTTTACTCACAGCTGATTGGTCCAGTTTGGGTCTGTGAAACCTCCGGAGCAGGTTAACCTTGTAGCATGAGCTACCGGGGTGATGAAACCAACAGGGAAATCAAAAACAAATCGCCTTCTTGAGTCCAAATAAACTTGAATTTATGGGTAAAAACCCAAACTAGCTTTGTGCAACAAGCCCATGGTCTTGTCAGCAGGGTATACCTTGTTGTTGGTTTGTTGTGCTGCATGTTTTTTGTTTTTTCAAAATCTTACCTATTTGAGCTTCTGTCATCTGAGTCCTTCTGCTCATTGCTGTATTTGAGCTCTGCTGAAGTCTTTAAAGACAGATCTTTCTTTCCTTTCAGTCAGTACGTCTTCATATAACCTTTACCCTTAATCAAGAGGGATTAGAGTTGATTTCACAGCACTTTAAGACTTTATTTGCTTGCGTTATGAGTCATATAAAGGCACACTCAAACATTTATCCTTTACTTGAGGAGTTTTACATAAAGCAATGAATAGCACTTTTGAAAAATCAACTTTAAAACTGAGTACACTCACATCATATGAAGATATTTAAATAGACTTTTATGTATGTTTTACTTTGCATGGCTCAAGTTGGAAAAATTTATTACCAAGTGAATCTGTTTTTTGGGCAAGATGTTTTTTATTTGCTTTTAAAGAAATGAATGCTTTTGAAACAAACAAGCTTATAGTACCTTTCAGCAAAGGTAAAAGTATATCAAATAAATAAATAAATATAAATATATATATATATATATTTTTTTTTCAAATTTACATTAACCAATGATTCATGTAAAAATGGTGGCAGATCAATTGTTTGGATAATGAAGCTTGAATAAATGACTTTTTAAAAATACAGATTTGACATTTGTGTCAAACCAACAAATTTCAGAAGCTTTGTTATGAAGAAATACAAACAAAACAGGTGATGAAAGCCATCATATTAAATGTCACGGATGCATAGTTAATGGAGTAACTATTTTTATTTTATTATTATATTTTAAACTAGTAATTATTTTTTGGGGGTGGGTCAAAGTACTATTTCCACCTAATATATAGACCCAAAATACATGGGGCAAAAAATTACTGCAGGAAAATGGCAGCATCATTTTTTTTAACACAGAGATTTGATGGTCTACTAAAATGTTGACTTAAAGATTATTTTGTGTCATTATATGCCAATAGTGAAAGTTTCCTAACTCAAGAAACATTACAGATTTTGTATTCTTTTAGATTTCGTTTTTTGGACAAATCTTTCTCTTGGTATCCTAACTTTTAAAGGGCCCATATGGTTACATTTCAAAGCTATCAGAATCGCAGATTAAAGAGTAAACCAGTCCCTACAGGTCCCTACCTTTAAAAAAAGATCTGCGACCTAAAATGACTGATTTTGTGACAGCTATTCTCAAAAATGGCATTAATTGATTCGGTTTTTGTTATTTGCTGTAAAAAAAATACACTAAATGTTTCTCTTTTTTTTTGATCTCAAGAACCACTGGACTCCAAAAATCCTGGAGGGACTGGTCAATTGCTAAACTGCACACACACTCAGTTGTCAAAAACCAAATGGTTTTTAATATGCATGGCAGAGTTAATAATGGCAGTGAAGAAGGTTCTGGTGATGATAATTATGTATTGTAGTACCTTAACAAAAATCTATCCTTGTTCCTCGATGATGTATGGCCCGTGCTCCAGATGGTCTTTGGTGGTCTGACTGATGTGGATTTGCATGCCCTAATTGCACCAAGAGTATAATTAGCTTTTTAATTAACTGTATTTCTGTAAAACTAAAGATTACTCATTATTATTGTCTGGTTTTATTTGGTTATTTGAGGCTGTTCTGTGCAGCATGAGAAAGTGACTCACCACACCATTCGACTCCATCCGAGAAGCTGTGTTCACAGTGTCTCCAAACAGACAATACCTGGGCATCTTCAGACCCCCCACACCTGCCACCACCATACCAGAGTGAATGCCTGCAAGAGCACCAACACAAAATGTTCAAATAAGGTTAGCAAGCATATAGCCTATATAAAGCCTTTAAAAAACAATAATAAAAGCCTCACCATGACTGCATTTATTTGTTTATAAATAGTCAAAGCTGTAAAATATTATTGTAGTTGTAAATAACAGTTTTTTACTGAATTTAATTTAAAATGTATCTAATTCCCTTGATTTAAAGCTGAATTTTCAGCATCAGTATTCCAATCTTTAGTGTCACATGATACTTCAGAAATCATTCAGATGTGACAATGTTCTGCTCACAAATAATAATAATAATAATAATAATAATAATAATAATAATAATAATAATAATAATAATATATATATATTTATTATTATTATTATTATTATTATTATTATTATTATTATTATTATTATTATCAGTGTAGAAATCAGTTGGGATGCATTATAGTTTGTGGAAACTGTGATACAGTACTATTTAAAACTAATATGTATTTAATTTTATTCACCAAGGACACATTAAATTGTTCAATATTGTTCAAACATTTATAATGTAAATAAAAAGTTTTACTTTTTAAAAGTAGTTTTAGTTTTACTGTAAAAAGTAATTAGTTGACTTAATGAAAGAGACTAAACCTGTTGCCTTAATTATTATTAAGTATATTAACTGCATAATAATAAAAATAAATTTTTATAAAACGTTATAATTCTAAAAATATTTTATTAAGTTTTATAAAATTAAAGTCAGCTTACAAGTTCCAAATTACAACAGGCTTACTCACTTTAAGTAAAGTAACAGATTACTTTTTACAGTGTTGACCATTTCTATATTATGATGTTTTCTGAATGATCAGCATGTGACACTGAGTGGAGTAATGATGCTGGAAATTCAGCATAAAATCACATGAATATTACTTAAAAATTTAAAATAAATTACATTCAATTAGAAAACAGTTATTTAAAATTGTAATCATATTTCACAATTTGTACATTTTTACTGTATTTAAACAAAAAACTAAATAGATGCAGGTTTGATGAGCAGACTAGGCTTGTTTTATAAAAATGACAAAAATCTCACAAAAGCCAATCTTTTGTACACAAATACATAAAATAAAAGTCAGAAAAAAAGGTTGTTGCAGTTGTTTTGTGATTCTGTGTGTGTCTGGGTTCACCCACCAACACGGATCTGGATGTTGTCTTCTGTTGAGGGGTCTTTTAGGTGATCAATGGAGCACAACATGTCTAGGGCTATGTCACAGATGCGGTGGACGTGGAATGTGGTTTTGTTGGGCACACCTGCCACCACCATGTAGGCATCCCTAATGGTCTCTACCTGAATGAGCAAGAGCATTACTTATATTTATATTTGCATTTATTTATTTAGGTGATTATGTTATGCAAAGTGACTTACAAATGTGGACATAGAGGCAATCAAAGCAACAAAAGAACAACAATATGAAAATAATAAGACAGTATGACACAGAAAACAATAAGACAAAAGTACACTGTTGTATAATTTTTCATATACTATATACCGTATATATCCAATATAATGAAGTGTTTTAAGGCCAAAGGAAAAAAAATACAACAACTAAAGAACGCAATAAAAATAAGAAAAAAAGAAGTAATGATAACAAAAAAGATCAATTAAATATTAATAATATTCTTAATAAATAAGTCTCTTATAGTCAATAGCATTAACCAGAACACATTTTTTTTTAAAGTAAAGTAGATTATTTATTTAATTGGTTACTTGATAGAATTTTATTAACAATTGCTTTTAGTTTTATTATATTTAGAGGGCATTAATAATATATAATTAAATTAGAATATATGGTTGCATCAATATAACATTTCTGTCAGACATCCCTGAGCTTTTCCACCAATATGTACTTCCTAAAATATTTTTATGTCATGGTCAATATTAATGTTTTTAAAGCCACTTTCAGTTTGCAGTATAATAATAATTTTTATTTATTTATTTTTAAATATTATATGTTCAAAGATGGGCAGCACGGTGGCGCAGTGGGTAGCACAATCGCCTCACAGCAAGAAGGTCGCTGGTTCGAGCCCCGGCTGAGTCAGTTGGCATTTCTGTGTGGAGTTTGCATGTTCTCCCTGTGTTCGCGTGAGTTTCCTCCGGGTGCTCCGGTTTTCCCCACAAGTCTAAAGACATGCGGTATAGGTGAATTGGATAAGCTAAATTGTCCATAGTACATGTGTGTGAATGAGTGTGTTTGGATGTTTCCCAGTGATGGGTTGCAGCTGGAAGGGCATCCGCTGCGTAAAACATGTGCTGGATAAGTTGGCGGTTCAGATTAATAAAGGGACTAAGCCGAAAAGAAAATGAATGAATGAATGTTCAAAGATATGGTATCAGTACAGTTGGTGTGAAAGAAATTAATATTGTTTATTAAGCAATTAAGCAAAAGGGACACCAATGACTTGCAAATAATATACACATTTTAATAATATTTTTGAGTGCCCTTTGAGGTTTTCACAAAAATATTAAAGAGGCAAAATATTTTTAACAATATATTAAAATACAAAACTAATTGTAATAATATTTCACAATATTATTATTTTGCTGTTTTTTAAAATGGAAAAAAAGTGAAGCCTTGATCAGCGTAGGAGACTTTAAAATAAGGGTTTGTATGCAATATCAGCTATAATATTGATCAATTAAAAAATCTATTTTATTTATCTCTAATAAAGCCAGAAAACTGAGATGGCACTGTTGTATTGTCCTTGTACAAAAACAGAACATAAGGATGTCTTTAGAAAAATATTATGTCACAGAACATGCATGAGGTGCAATTTTGTTTGCATCAGTGGACAAGTTGCATTTCTGGAGTTACTTGTTACCTTATAAACATTGTGCTTCTCGCTAAGTGTGTCGAAAACGATGTAGATCTCATTCAGCATGTCCACCACCTACATGGGGGGGGTGGCTGGGTGAATACAGATCTCATTAAACTTCACCACATCACTGAACAGGATGGTCACGTCTGAGAACACCTGGAGTGAGAGAACAGACCAAGAACAGCTCTCAAAAACAGCAGGACTGCAGAAAAAAAGTCATTAACTCTCTTGAGATCGAGTTCTACCCAAATCACAATGGTCAGTCTACACCAAGTAATATGTATTTAAATAGCATGTTTCGACGTGTGTACCTGGCACGTCTCCAGGGCCGTGATTCCCTTTCGCACTCTGTCCGCCACTGCTTTGGGTATCATGGCGTACAGCAGGGAGTCTCCTCTCTTCTTCTCCTCATCCAGCTTTTTAATGATCTCCTGCAGCTGTGCGTACTTCTGCTGCTCCTGTAGGTGCCGCAGTCAGAGTTCCAACTGTCATTTGCATGCTATTTCTAGATGTATAACCACAGCCAGAGACTCTGTGCTTTTTAAATAACTTCAAGGTAAAATATGCCTGTCAAACCAAATTATCTTGACCCAGTTTAACCCAGAAGCTTTGACTTGTATAAATATGCCATTTATGGGTTTGTCTACCTAAAAAAAGTGAACTCCGAGCGTTACAGGCACCTTCAAAGCATTGAAATTGGTTGGCTTAAATGTGTCAAGTGTTTTTCCAGATTGATGAATAGCGGTAGTTTTGGGGTATTTTTATTGAGACTCATATTGTCAGTGAGCTTGGTCTTTTGGATGAGATGTTAAACAGAGTTCCTGAATCTCTGTGGTCCTTAAAAATGTCATGATACTTCTGGTAAAGAGTAGGGGTGTAACTTCGATGTCGTGGCCAAATTTCCTCCATCATGGCTTTCCAATTATCCACATCCACTGAATTGGCTGTATCGCTTGCAGCTGGAACGTTTTTCCTTCATATGATTGTAAAGCACTTCAGGTGTATTTCAATACACAGTAAACGCACTGTGTAATGCCTCCTTCCTTCATTGAAATGCCAAACTTGCAGACTTTCTTCTCGATGGATAAACTAAACTCATGTTTTATGTACAAGACATTTAAAAAAAAAAGTTATATATTGCAATAATATAATAGTCTTAAATTGAACTTCACCACTGACAAAATGGGATTTTACTAAAACTTGTCTGTCTATTTAATACAATGGTAGGAAATTTGAAAAAATGCGACCTGACCAGAAAAAAATGGTTCTGATCTTCAGTTTTGGCAAACTGGTTGGAAACTTAAACACCTATAATGCACTAGGCATGTTTCCGCCACTCCCAGTCTGCTTCAATTAAATTAACTTGGGCCAGTGTTACACACCACTTCTTTAGTAAACTTTTATTCACAGTAGAATCAACTTGTTCTGTTCATTTGTTCCAATAATGTTGTGAGAAGTGACTAAATGCTGCAAAGATATGCATGTGAAGAAAACTTTGAAATAGAAGATCTGGGCCAAAAAAAGTAAATGAACAAAACAACTGTAGTCTCCATTTCAGATTGGATGACTATAAACAAAGTGTTTTAGGCAAAATGGAGGCTGTAAAACTTTGTAATTCTGTCAGTTACTTTGAAAGATGAGGAACGGCAAGAACCTTCTGCCAAACCTCCTGAAGCAAAACGCTGTCATGTACAGGTAAAAAGACAGATGCCATCGTTTTTCATTCTAACAATGATGTTTAAAAAGTAGAAAGAGTATGATCCAGCTGCATCTGGTTCATCTATTGATGCTACTGGACTTTGTTTACAAACCTGATCCAACTGTTGCTATACAAAACTATATAAGTAAAATATGTCGTTTTTAAGAAAGCCCAGTGGCTGTCAAACGTCTGTCTGATGATGCAAACCACCGACAACACGGGCTTTTGCTGAGAAATAAACATGGATTTCTTGGTCCATGTAACATTGGAGAAAGAGTAAACATTGTATTTCAATAAATATTTAAGAGCCATATATTACTGACATTGTAACAATATGTAGGAGGTTGAATTCATGAGTTTCTATCTTCTCATGAACGGGTATGGTGAGAGGGCGTTTGCAAGCGTTGGAAAATAGGCTTTATTTATTTTTTATTCTGCTAGTAGCAAGTAGTACACTATTAAGAGTCCAGCCAAAAATTCAGTTCCATAACTAAAAATTTAAACTGATCCTCTTATGCTTTTTTTGACATGGTGCATAATGTTCTAATAATAAAAAAAATTAATAATAAAATACTAAAAAAGCGTAATAAAAATCTACAGAGTTACAAAGTGCAAAGCCTACTGAACAGAGAGTTATTCACTACATACGTGAACACTGTTTATTATTTACATTTAAAGAGCAACACACACAAAAAGCATGTTTTGGCTTCTAACCCAGCATAATAAAAATGATTCGTGAGGTTTTTCCTATAAGCTAAAACCTCACAGATACATTCTTGGGGAAAATCTGATTCTTCTATTACATAATATGGCCCTTTAAGGATGGCGGTGGATTACGGTGTGTGTCAGCATTGAGTCTCTGGGCTCTTAGGCTTTTATACCTGGTCAAGCGCCAGTTGCAGCTCGGCTGATTGCTGTGTTCCGGCCAGGATGAGCTCTCTGCTCGAGTTGTGCAAGTTTAAATCGTTGACCTAACAACCCATTTTTATCATGTCCTCCACTGTCTCAATACTGTACAAAGGAGAATACATTTAAATACAACTTTGACATTTATAGCCATAATGCACTATACAGGTTATATACTTTCACATGATTACACATTTTGAAAAGTCAATTTCAGGATTCTCAGGACTGAATTAACACCATGAAAGTAAACTATTTTCTTTAAATGTTTGAGACCTCCCTTTCATTAACCTCCAAAGGTAAAGATCTAAAAGCAGCATAAATGGTAAAACAATTTGTGCTTTGAACAGTGCATTTATTATTATGATATGAAAAGTAATTAATATGACACAAATATATAGACACATATATGACACAAATATGATTGTACTATTAAATAGATCGACAGGTAAAAAAAAAGCTATTAGTGATTAACACCAGTAGCTTTGTACAGTCAAAAAGCAAATAGCTACACTTTGTAAAAATAATGTTAAAAGAGACTAGTAGTTTGGCAGGTTGCCGGTCTTTTTTGATCGGAACAATGGATAATCTAAATGATAAAATGTCAGCTATGATATAATTGTGCTTATTTTAGTTCAAATGATAACTTCGAAAATACTCCGTTGGAGAGATCATGTTTGTTTTTAAGCATATATTTATTTGCTTTACGTATGCTAAACGTTTTTGCTGCAGTTTTGGATGATGTCCAATGTCAAATTTGGATCCTGAAGCAACAGCAGTTGAGAATATATTTAATTCTACTGGTCAGAATGAAAGAGGGAGAGATAGAAGGCGGAAAATGATCGTTTAAGTCTTAAGTAATAGCTCTTTCCGTGGTTGGTAAGGAAATTTCATTATAAGTTGACTTAATAAAATGCTACGAGAGTGCAGGATATAGTCCCTCTGAAATGACTTGGCAGAGAACACTTGATTGTCAGTTTTATGTGGCAATAACTACTGTTTTCCATTAGCTCACACTACAATGTTGTAAATATGTGAGATAATAAGAGCTTACATGGGAGTTCCTAGAAAGATGAGAGAGTCCCATTGAGGGACGTACTTCATCTGGCCCTTAAGGTGGAGAGGCTTTTTAGGGGGCTCCCGCATGTCTTCAAATATGGTTTCACTGCACTTCCCTGAACAAAAGAGATGATGTTTGTTTTGTAACTAGACAGAAGATTTTTGTTCATATAGATGATCTAGTGGCCGGCAACAATCTTCCAATTTTAACACAGTTAAGACAATAATCTGATAAGAAAAATATGCCATGTAAGCAAGATTGTTCACCCAAAAATTTTAATTCAGTTAAAGTAACAGCCATTTACATGTAATATTAACAAAAATACAGTGAAAGGCAATGGCTGCTACTTTATAACATTCTTCAAAATATCTTCTTTTGTGATAATTTCCATTTTTGTTTAAACTATTAATTTAATAGCTTAGATCTAGTTAAAGTCATACTTTACGTTAGTGCAAATAAAATTAACAGTTTTCCTTTCATTACAAAAAAGAAGATTCTTTGTTGATTCGTTTTCAAACGTGTTGCACAGTTATGATTAGAGAATCATTAGAAAGACTTTTGATCAATAGGTTGCAGGTTGAGTCCTGGCAGGAATGGAAAGTAGATGTTTGTGTTTACTACTGTGTTTGCACTTTAATGGGTTAAATGCAGAGCCCAACTACTGAGTATGGGACACCATACTTGGCCACATGTTGTGACTTTTTCGATTCTTCCCAAACTTCTTATGTACTACAAGTATTACAAATGTGTTTCTCAGTGTTGGGTTGCAGCTGGAAGGGCATCCGCCATATAAGACCTATGCCAGAGTAATTGACGGCTCATTCTGCTGTGGTAGTAGGGTACTAAGCCGAAGGATAGTGAATGAGTGAGTATTACAAATGTATAGTATACTGATAAGTTGACTTATGGTCAGTATAAGTTGGCAGTAATAAATAACATAGCTGTGAATTACTTGTGCACTTGTTGTTTACTACTTTCACATTTATTCATTCATTTATTAATTTTCCTTCGGCTTAGTATCTTTATGCATCAGGGGTCGCTACAGCGGAATGAACCGCCTTTCACATTTATTCTACTCAAAAAGGTTTCCTTTTTATATATTTAAAAAATAGGCCAATTTAGCCCTAAGCAGTGTTCAAGTAATACAATTACAAGTATACTACTAGATATTAATATACTTACTACATGAAGCATAATTAAATATATACTTCAGTTTTACATAAGCATACTTCAAATAAAGTACACTTCTTTTTCATGAGGGTAGTCACTTTATTGAAGTGCAGTACAGGCAAATACATCCCTTTTACCATACCATTTACCATAACCACACTTTTACCATTGTGTAGGACTTTTACCTGCATTTTTTGTTAGTGGTCAACAGTTTGACGTCAAACAAAAGACCATAACATTGAGTTTGCATGTATAACATGACATTTCCCAGTACTCGGTTGCAGCTGGAAGGGCACCTGCTGCATAAAACATATGCCAGAGTAGTTGACGGTTCATTCCGCTGTGGCGACTCCTGATAAATCAGGGACTAAGCTGAAGGAAAATGAATGAATGTGTAGCATGTTAATGAATTAACTGCACTTGAAGCTTTCATGTAATAAAGAATGAAGCACCTAAAACTGTATATGGTACCATAATGAAGACAAACTCTATTTTGGTATAAGGAATTCTTTAGGGAACATCGGATGGTGTCATATGGGGGACATAATTACATGTCTTTGTACTATAACATTTAGAATATTCCTTTCATATTTCCATTTTACAAGTAACTAATGTAAACCCCTCAATCATAATATTGTCTTATTCAGAACACGGTAAATAATTAAATTACTGATGTCCATATGAATGTACCCTGCATCAGTGTCATGCCAGAGGAGTTTTTTTGTGTTAGACTATGTTTTCTAAAAGTGATAATTCAATGTGTGTATACAACATCTTTGCAATACGCCATTACTTTACTGTAATGTGTCTAACCGGTGACAGTCTGGAAAGCCAGCAGCTCAATGTCCTCTCCTCCAGAATTAGCTGAGCTGTTGTATTGGGTCAGACTGCTGCTGTATTCCTGATCCGTCCCCTTCATTTCTTCCTTTGCCTTAATATCTGAGTGAACAGCAGAGGCATGGGGCAAAATCAGCATGAGATGTTTTAAATGCTTTCTTATACCCCTGCAACACTGAACATTTTGCATGTCTTTTTTGTCTGGCTTACCCAATTCTGGTCTGTACCAGTCTGTATTAATGAATTGAATCAGTTGTGTTTGATGAAGGAAAGAAAATGTGCCATGTTGGAGGTGCTATGGAGGTTTGAAAACCAAGGTTTTAAGACATTATGCAGAGGCAAGAAATTTGGATGTGAATGGAGACATTTGCGCAGAAAGTGATGAATACCTTTTCCATAGGACTGGAAAATCATCTTTTACAGAGTCAAATGTTTTACAAACCATCATACAGTATAAAAGTGTTCACTGTAAAGGTCTTAAAAAATATTTAAAACTCACATACCAAGCTATTCGTGTTCATGCTGGATTAATGGGGCTGTCAAAATCTTTTTTTTTTCTTCAATAAAATGTTTAATTCTTAATTAACCGTTTTTTTTGTTTAGTAAGTCTCTGATGTTTGTCAAGACTGCATTTAATTACATCTAAATAAAATCTGTAATAAACTTCTAAAAATGAAAGTAATTTTTTTCTTCAAATTATTATTTACACTAAGAAAAGTAAAAATGTTCTCTGAACAGTATTTCAGTAAACAAACAAACAAAAACAAATGCTGCTGCTATGCCATCACTGCAAAAAAACAAAACAACAACCATTTTGAATGAACACTATCCCCGCCATTGACAAGTTTTGATGGCAATCCGTGTTTTAGTTTTATTAGATTAATAATTTGCATTAAAATTTTTATTTTTTTGTCAAAAATATTGCATTCTTTCACATAATAAAAGCATTTTGGGGGCCTAAAAATGCAAACTTATAAAAACTAAAAATTCCAGTAACCGTGTAGTATTGACACATTTGACCAAAACAGAATCTATTCCACATTACCCGACAGGTTTCCCTTCAAAATCAGCTTAAAATGAGTTAAAACCTTAATTTCGTTGTTGCAGTAATTGACCTAAATGCTGTACTTCTCTCTTCCTTTTTGAGTTTTTCACTCTCCTCTTTCTCCGGTTCCTCTTTGCTGAGTTTAGGGATGTTGACCTTCTGTTTACTCTCCACCACAGCTTTAGACAGCAGTTCAAACCCATTGTTAAGGTGTGTGTAGATCTGAAAGGCAACAAAACGCCTTTTCAGGACACAAATGCCAGGAGAATTTTTTTGCATCACCTTTAATTTACATTCATGCTACTTGACTTCAGATCCCTCACATTCACTCACATTATCCCAGCTGAATTCCAGCATGGGTCGCACCAGGGTAAACTCTTCATTGACCTTTTTGCCCTGCATATCAGAAAAGATCTCTTTCACACCGTCTCTGATCCGATACATGGTCATGTCCCTACGGAAAATCACGCTGAAGGGGAACATGTCAAAAAAGATTCGTCGCTTCATGGGCAGTTTCTCATAGCCTGGAGCTGTTTTTTGCTGGGGCATACGGTGCTTAAACGCAGCGTTGTCAAAATTCATCTTGTACACCTTCACTGAGACAGAGAGGAAGAAGATCAGAAACGTGAGGAATAAAGCAAAACAGAGCTGGCTCTGTGTATAAACAGGAAGGTAAATGTCTCGTCTGTTTGGACTCCTACCACATATGTCATTTTCTCTGTTTCCTCTTTGGACAGAATCTCCACCTCGATGTCTGTGTTGTAAAACTGTCGGCCCACCTGAGAGAGCTGCCCTACAGAGAAACCACAACACACGCTGCTTGAATTTTAAACAGGCTGCGGCTGTAAATGCTCTGCTTTTATAGTTTAAGATCAAGTCAAACATCATTGGCCCACAATCGCTAACGTCTGAACTTGACTTTGAGATCATTATTTTATCTCTCATTTCTCTCAAGAAGTCTAATATGCAAACAGAAAGCATGTGGCGAAGGTCACCGTTATTCATGTTCTGTTAATACGGTAACTTTAAATAGTTTAAAGCAGATTTATTAAGGGAATTTAGGGCACAGTAGGAGACTAGTGTACACTTTTTAAGTAATTTAATAAAAATTATATATGCTGTGATTGTGAAATCAAGTGAAACATGAAAAACGGAGCCATTTATGGGTCAATTATACGACGAACTGAGCACAGATTTTGAACTTTTTGAATCTGTTCAGTTTGCATTTTAATCTTTCATTCTATAGTTTATGTTGTTATGGCAGTAGGTGACAGTTGACAGTCTAATTAAATCATTTGTTTAATCATTCATTCAACCAGTTCTTTCACAACAAACATTATGTTATATATATGTGTACCAGGGTGGAAATGAATGGAAGCTTGTGGCAAAAATGCCCCACAAATTCAAGATTAGAGTTAGAAAAATATATGTTAAAATTGCCCTTTGGAATGTAAAAAGTGGCCCTGGAATACTGGAGGGCACATATTACTTTCTAACAGAATTTTTTTTTTTAACTCTGATTTGCATGCACAAGTTTGTGCATATCTTGTTTTCACCAACATATCATAATTAATCACCAAAAACATTATAAAATGTATTGATACAGTAGCATTGATAAAATACAGGAACAAATCAAACCACTGTTGCAAACAGCACATACAGTATACAGTATATGTTAAATAGTAAGGAAAGATGTATTATTGATTGCATTAATAATGCATTATTATAAGATGCAGATTAAGTTTTTTCGCAATGCATATTACTGACAAAAATTATGTTTGTATATATTTACAGAAGGACGTTTACAAAAAGTCTTCATGGAAGATGATTTTTACTTAATATTATAATGATTTTTGGCACAAAATAAAAATTTATAATTAAGACTCAAATCATTTATTTTTGGTTATGGTCAAATAACAATTATGTACAGCCAGCTTATCAGAGGTCTGTAATCTGTGTCTGGTTTTTGTTGTGTTTGGTTTTTGAACATCCATGACGAGGGCCACCAATATCTATAAAGTAGTTTTTGTTTAAAGCCCTCATATAGAGATGGTTTGGCCATGTTTTATGCAAACGACCAACCTGTGCACACAGCAGCTCGTTTAGAACATTCCAAATCCTTCAGCATTAGACTGAGGTTAAGAACAAATTAGGCAAAGATTTCTCATGAGGAGTTTTAATGTGCCTATAAATACAAATGAACTGCTCAATTATTAGTGAATGAGACCTGATGATTCATTAATGAACAAAATGAGGGACCAGTTTATCTGAAGCACTGATTAGTTCAGGATTTAAACAGTCGACTTCTATGTGAATCATTGAATCATTTATCCAAATTAATTGCTCAGCAGCAAAATATCAATATGTGGCGTTCTGAGATATTAAATAGTGCTTTCTCTGGGAACATTTTGGTGGAACATTGGTGGAGCAAGTGACTGTCAATATTATGTCTTAAATGTATGTTACTGACATCAAACTGTTGTATTAGAGCAAATTCACATGCCAAAACATTTGGACCGTAACGCTACTACCTTTGACAAACTGTGTAAATTATTTTCTGGTTGATCGATAGTGCAGGGTAAGACTAGTCTCACATTCTTCCTCCACACAGAAACTGGGCGGCTGGACTTTTGGGAAGGAGAAACGAAAGTACTCATGCAGGTTATACAGTTCATTGATGAAATCACGCACATTGCGACCCAGTACCTAAAACACAGTCAGCGGAAGTGATTTAAAAATGATGAAAAATATTTATATAATCATACATTGGGAAAAGTGCAATAACGAAAAAATTAAAAAAATCTCATAAGCAAAAAGTTTGTAGATGTAAAGATTATTTTATTAATAACGAAAGTAACTAATCCATCATTTTTCTGTAACTTACTAACCCCAAGCTTTTGAACTATACCATATACAGTACAGTAGTCAACATTTCAAGTGGATCAAAACCTTTAAACTTGTCCTAAAACACCCATTGCTGTCTTAGGACAGTGCTGATAATATTTTTTATCGAATTCAATTGATGACTACTGTATGTTGTACTTAATGTGTATATATACCTTTTATCAGAAGATATCATCCACTCTTAAAAATAAAGCTTATAAAACTGATTTCTTTTTTTCACAGCAATGCCAGAGAAGAACCATTTTTTGGTTTTGTTTTGGTTCTTTTTACAGAAGTAATAAAAATCTTTTTCCACTTTAAAGAACATTTAGTGAAATTGAATGATCCTTTTGGTGGCGGCGTGGTGGAGCAGTGGGTAGCGATGTCACCTCATAGCAAGAAGGTCGCTAGTTCGAGCCTCGGCTGGGTCAGTTGGTATTTCTCCCTGTTTTTGCGTGGGTTTCCTTTGGGTGCTCCGGTTTCCCCCATAAGTCCAAAGACCTGAGCTATAGGTGAATTGGGTAAACTAAATTGTCTGTAGTGTATGTGTGTGAATGTGTGTATGGGTGTTTCCCAGTGATGGGTTGCAGCTGGAATGTGATGGGTTGCAGCTGACCCCAGATTAATAAAGGGACTAAGCCGAAAAGAAAAATTAATGATTAATTCTCTTGGTATAATAAAATTGAATCACTAATACCAGTGAAGAACTTTTATATTTTCAGGATGTGCTTTAAAAAAATCACCTTTAATATTCTCTCATAGCCATAGTTTCCTATCCGCTAAACCATGTAGACCCCGAAAGCGTACATCAGCTCATCATGAGTTTTCCCCAAAACCTCCCCAGCTGCCTTCGCCAACCTTAGAATCAGATTATCACTGGAATAACAAACACCAGCATTGTCAAGTTAGCCAGACACCGTTTTTGGCCATTAAAATGATCATACTGTATATGTGACCCTGGACCACAAAACCATGTTAAACGGGTATATTTGTGTGGGAATAGCCAAACATATATTGTAAGACTCTAAATGATCTATTTTTATTTTATGCCAAAAATCATTTGAATATTAAGTAGGAAAAAAACATCTTCCATTATGACATGTTGTGAATTTCCTTTAGTAAATATAGCAAAATTATTATTATTTTTTTAATAAAATGCATTGCTAAAAACTCAATCTGGACAATTTAGAGTAATTTTCTTTTTTATGAACTCTCATATTCTAGAATGTCAAATAGTTGGTTCTCGCCCAAATATTATCATGTCCCAATAAACCATATCAATGGGAGTCTTATTGTTTTCAACTTTCAAATGATGTATAAATCTCAGTTCCCCAAAATTGACACTTATGACTAGATTTGTGATGCAGTGTCACGTGTATAACTCAACTTGCATCCTTCAGGACTTACTTGTACATCTGATGTCAAACAAATTTGAGGTGCGGAATCTCTGCTCTGGCCTTGATTACCCTCCAAACATCCTCCCCATGTGATTCAATAATGTAGTCATTCACCGCTTCCAAATACAGGCCGTACATCTTCAGGGGGTTTACAAACGCTTCCCCAGAAATCCGATCAGCCTGCTAAAAGCACAATTCCTGCATCTGAGACATCAAGAGGCTTTTAGTTCAGCTTTTAAGTTGGGCTTTTAGATGCAAAAATCAATATAATGCAAGGTGCATAAACAAACTGAGATTTATTCAGGACTCCAAAGACGCAAACAGAAAATTCATTTCTGATATGATTAAATTGTCCAGTTTAGACGAATAGATGTGAACTAGATACTGTGTTGTTGACAATTTTCTGTAATCCAAGTTCAAGATCCCTTTGTTGTTTGTTTGTTCATGCTCTTTTTCTTGTCTATTGTGTAAAATGCTTTTCTGTTTGATCGATGAGCTCTATATTATCTGCTGCACTGTTACATAAACCATCTCCACTGTGACACGGGCTGTTTAATCCACAACATCCCTAATAAACACTATACGTTTAAACTATAACAGTTAATATATTAAAAATGACCACTTAATTTGATTAATCTGAAACATCAATACCTGACAGAAAAGTACGAGTAAATGTTTGTGGCTTACCTGCAGACCCTCAGCCTGTGTAATGTGTAGATGAGTCTGAATTTGGCTAAAGCAGAATCTCCTTTCTCTCCTAGTCTCTCCCTCTCTTAAAACACCTGTTTTTGGCACCTCAAGCATTTTGTGATAATTTTTTTTGTCAAAACAATGGTCACATGGGCTAAAACAGGAGAATGGAGTGTGTTTGTGGCAGGTGCCAAACAACACAAGCATGTAGATAGTCACATTGTCATCATAAATAGTCCTCTTTTTCCTTTTTATCACACTATTTAAAAAAAAAAAGTAAAACACGTCTAAATTTACCGTTAACTACATTTAATACATATTTTTGTAATACACACACAAGTCAATTTACACACATTCATATAATAGGGAAACACTGTTAATAAGGCAACATATTTTTACTGTAGCATTTTTACATGTGCTTTCTAATTACAATGATGTTCTTAAGCTGCCCCCAAAGCAACATATTGGATAAGAGAATAAAGATGAGTAAAGAGCAGTGTGTTAGTATAATATAAAGTTTTATAGAAAAGTGGCTTGTATTGAAAATAAAATGTCTCAATCCTTGTTTATGACAATAAACCAAAAGTACATTATGTATGCATGCACTCTATTATACATAGGATTTTCAGGATTGATCTAGACCTGTAGATTGCACAAATTTGGATGGATCTATGGATTTTAGATAAAACAATAACGTGAACTACTAACTTTCTTCTTTCCTCAAAATATAACTTATATAAACCACACCAAAAAGCTGATCTTTCCCTATCTTTCATATGCGTTTCTCTCAGTATCCGCCAGGGGCCACTATTGATGCATCGTCCTAACTCTATTGACCAACCACTAAAAGCAGCAAAACGTCTCGGCTGTTGCCCTTTACTTGCAAACGACTCATTATCTTGGCCTTGCAGCACAAATAAATGGCTTGCATCATGTTTATCATGTATATTATGCTTTTGTATGCGTGTCTGAGTGTGCGTGCCTGTGACATATGAGCATATGCGAAAGTCTGAGCGCTTGACAGTGCAATTAGTGGTGTGTGTGGAGTGGACCTGAGAAGTGTAAATTGTGTTCTTGTAGTTTCTTCACAAGCCTAATAATTAGCATGTCTTTGTTTCCAGTCACCCAGCACAACCTTCACAGCACCTATCAGCCTTTATCTCTCACATATTCTGGTTTGTAGTGGATTTGGAGGAAAAAGGGGGTGATATGAAGTCTCCTTACCACTTGTTGTTTGTTTAGTGTATTTATTTGTCTGTCTGTATGAGTGTATGGTATACCAGTAGGTCACAATATAATCTTGATGCTACTTTATTTGACTATTTACAGTGACTATTAGATGCTTGGCAACTGAGCAAACAAAATAACATAATAAAGATTATTGGAATTCAAACAAAACTAATTACATTTTCCTTGAAAGTACAAGTAATCATGCTTTAAAAGTGGTAATTGTGCACAAAATGGCTGCGTTTCTTGTATTTGTTGGCCTAATTTTTGGATTTCAGTTGTGAAAACTTGCCTGCTATAAAACATTTGGAGTGTTTTCGGTGAATTGGGTCTTTTAATTTAAAATAAATATTTTATGATTTGTTAAATAATACTTTTGTCACATGCACACTGTAAACACACCAGTTTTGAAAGAGCAAAGCTATCTAAATTGAACTTTATTCATTCTATAAGCCTCCCAAAAAGAAAACAATATATGTTGTTTAAAACCTTTATGACCTTCCTTTTGAAAAAAAAAAATGCTAGTAACTTCCCATTGACTCCCATTGTATTTTTCATCGATTCCCACAAAGTTTTCAATACAGATCCACTCAGTGAATATATTGATTATATTAATATTATTCTATTAATAGTGGTTATTTTCAGGTTTGTAACTTATCTTTTAAACATAAACCTACACCAATACTTAATATTCAATAAACTGTGTGACAACTAGCCCCAGTTGCCTCTTTATGCAAACTTATATTCAAGTTCATTCTTTGGAGACATTGTCTCCATACCTTCCCTCGTTTTCAACATAGCGAGGTACTTTTACTCCTGCCTCTGAGGATTATGCATAACAAATACCTCGATCATTTGTTTGCATTAGCATTTCAGCTTTGTGCCGAAATCTTCCGTAAATCCCATGTCAGTCTATCTGTGAGGCAAATCAGGAGCTCTCAGAGGAGCCCTGCTTCCGTATGTGTGTGTGGAGGTTGAATACAGCATATGCGAATGCGCGTGCATGGATGTGTGGGAGGACAGCATGCTCATGGTTCCAAAGCCAATGCTCTAAAACCCTCTGCAGAATTTCTGTTTTATTCTTATGGCAGGTTAAAGAATTGCATAAGACATTTTATCGATTTGTTTCGTAAGTAATCAAGTAAGAGAGATTGAGTAATATAAAGACTGACATATACTTCAAGCATTTTCCAGCATCCAACTGTTGTAAAGATCTAACTTATCTGTATAAAGATGTAATTCTGAAACTCTCTGAATTAAAAAAGAAGTTCAAACCACAACTTTGATGATAAAAAGCACATGATCAATATTGTTAGAATAGTTTTTTTCCTCAGAAATGTTTGATAACCTTTCTGAATCCATCCTATTTTAAAGAGAGTGAACATTTAAAGCAGCTGACAACATAATTGAGCCTCAGTTGGTTTCTGATTTTTTTTTCAATTTTAGGTTTTTTGGCCAGTGTTATGATGCATTCAAGTCATATTGGAAAAAAGAAAACGTATTTATTGGATATGAACGGAGGGTGACGTGGTGGCGCAGTGGGTAGCACAATCGCCTCACAGCAAGAAGGTCGCTGGTTCGAGCCTCGGCTGGGTCAGTTGGCATTTCTGTGTGGAGTTTGCATGTTCTCCCCGTGTTGGCGTGGGTTTCCCCCGGGTGCTCCGGTTTCCCCCACAAGTCCAAAGACATGCGGTATAGGTGAATTGGGTAAGCTAAATTGTCCGTAGTGTATGTGTGTGAATGAGTGTGTATGGATGTTTCCCAGTGATGGGTTATGGCTGGAAAGGCATCCGCTGTGTAAAACATAAGTTGGCGGTTCATTCCGCTGTGGCGACCCCAGATAAATCATGAATAAATAAAGATAATAAAGGGACTAAGCCGAAAAGAAAATGAATGAATGAATGGATATGAAAGGGATTCTTAAAATCAGAGTTTTCAGAGTTAGGGTTGTGTCAACGAGAAATCACGTCAGACACAATGAATTTCAATATGTGCAACTATATTTACAGTAAATTTGGTGAAATTCAAAAATTGATATTTTGTCTTTTACAGTACTAAGTTGCATGTATAAAATGCCAAATGTTTTTAGTTGCGATAAAATATGTAGCAATTTAGCTTACATCACATACTGTTTGTTGATCATTTTGTAGATGTAGTGTAAAAAAATCTTGTTGAATTTTATGTACAAAATGTGCATATTCAACTTGTAATTACAAACGTCTCGGGAGGAATTAGTCCCTGTGTCCTTAGGTATTGCATAGCTTAATTCTATGGTTACTCATTGATTATGTTCACCTGTGTCTTGTTTAGTGTTTATATGCCCACAGTTCCTTCCGTTTATTGTCCAGTATTGTCTGTGCGTATTTACTAAAGTTACTTGACTAGTCTGCTGTTACAAAATACAGAGCATCCCATCTTATAATAAACATAATGATTTTGCGCATTGATTTGAATGCTAATATATTTACAGCTGTCATTATCTTTAAAGATATGCTTCTTGTTGTGACCTGGCCTTTACTGTGAACTTGTGTGTTTTTATAGTGACCTGCTTTTATGTTTGTCAGCGCGCATGTGTGTTGCTACTGAAAGATGGATGAATGGTGTTTACATTACAGTCAGAAATATTACTAATGCATGTACATGGCGGCACATCCTGTGGTCTGACACTGATGGATTTCCTGCATAATGAGGCCAGACTCTTTCAGGACCAGTAGTCGGTGGGAGGAATGCAAATACCCCCATCATATCTAATATGTATTCACTCATAAATGTTAATTCAATGAGAATGCGTATTTACCACCAGAATGACTTCATGGAAATATTGCCACATTTTCAAATATGAACTCACTATTTGGCAAATCATTTGTATGGTCCCTGTAGATAGGATTGAGTCTGCGGCTTATTTAATAGGAACGTGACCATACAAAGGCAATGTGGATAATTCACACGTTGTGGAGATGGAAATTTCTTGGCAGACGAGCCCTAAGCCATTATGCCCCATAGCTGAATTCTGAATACCCGTCTGCGCCTGTTTCCTATTTCTCCTCTTTCTTTCTTTCTCCCTCTCTCAATTCACAATCCTTACAGAGACCTTAATGTTCTTCTCTATCAATGGCATAATTTTATCTGCGGCCACACGGGTTCATGTCTAACCACAAGCGCAGTTAAAACAGCTATGATCACTTCCCATCCAACTCGGAAGCCAAAATGCCTGTTTCATATTCATGGGTTGATCTTTCGGTGATGTCGTGTGGTAAGAGCGAACATTTTTTACCAATATGAGATGCTACTGTGAAGCGCAGACATTTCATCTTGTGCTTTTAATGAAATTATTGATAATAGTATTGATTCCGAGAGGTTGGTGTGACCTTGACATTTACTTGGCAGGCTTTTTGAAAAATGGGAACCAGACATTGTTTTGATTTATATCGCCGTTACACATCAAGTCGGATTGTTTCTTATTGGTTTGATGGATATCAGATTGATGACATGGACATGGAGCAGGCAGCGGCTAACAAATCAGGTTACCAGTATGCAATATGATCTGTGCTTTCAATTGCACTTTCAATTGCTGGAGAAAATCTGATGTTAGTAGAAGTTTCACAAAAAAGGTAAATGAAAAATGATTACATATCAAGTCATAATGTTTCGTGTTGTTCTTGGTTGATGTATGTCTGATTGATGAAATGAACAGGTGGCATGCAACGTCTAGCAAATCCGTAGGCATTGGAAATATGTGCCTTAACCTACGTTTTTGCAAAATGTAAAATACATTGCTCTGGCTATGATTTGTTGCACATTTCAGGTGACAAATCCACTAGCACTTTCTACATTTTTGCAAATCTGAAATACATGTCCTTGTACATATCCACAAGATGACAAGGCTTGTCATACAGATTATCAAGTGAATTGTTGACCTAAGCCCTTCCCTAATCCCAACCAATAATGTTTTCAAAAGCAAAGTTTACTGCGACCATGTAATTTTGTCTTGATTTTATATGGATTGTATTTCTTTTGTGGAACCTTGCTTTATCAAACTCTGCATTTATATTTTTTGAAGAATGATGCACCACCAACATGCAACCACTGTAAAGCTTCCCTCGCCATAAAACATGTTTTATTACAATGTGAAATTGTAAAGACCATTATACAAGATTTCTATACTGAAAGCACTTTGACAAATGTTTTAAAAAGTGTATCCCTGGAAATAAGTTATTTATCATATATTGCTCTGAAAAATCATATTTAATGATTTTTTTTTATGTAAAATGTCATCGAACTCAAACCTGAGCTCTCTGCATTGCAAGTACAACACCAAGCAAGGGAAGCTACTGACCACACCAAAACAGTTGTCCATGTGGAGGTATATAGATGGGGCAAATGTATTTGCCTATTATAAATCATAGACACCATTAAGTTGTTTTGTGGTATTTATTTGGTGTTGTGCAAAGAAAGTAAAAATCATTTAATTATCAATAATATCTCCCTGTATATAATTAGTGTGAAAAGAAACAACACTTGTTGACTGCATACTGCCCTGTAGCATTCCTTTTTCCTAGAAACTGCAGTTAAATGTATGTTTAGGTCCATTTTTGTTGTTTCACAATAATGTAGGCTGGCGCTTTTCCAATGAGTCTGTGTTGCATATGTTCTGTGCTTTCTATTGATTTAATGTTAGTAGAAGTTTCGCTAAAAAGAATTTAACAAGCAGTTTTTAATGAGAATTTGGTATAAAATATTTAAATAATTGGTATGAGTGTATTTTTGTAAAATTAAGTGGTGTTTTTTTATATATGCAGATGATATACAATCTCACAGCATCTGAAAAACACAAATGAGTTTGAAGTTAGTGTGTCTCTTCCATTTGTTTATGTGCAACAATTGTTTATGGAGACTAAAAATAGCCCAGAAACATCAAAGAGTCCAAATTGCATCCACAAATCAAAATGAATACCCATAGCTCTTGATGAAACATTTAGGTCTTATGTGAATTGAAAGTTTGAGCTGTGCAAATATTATTATATAGTATGACAGGAATATCACTGGAACATGCTCAGGTCTGTTTGCCAAAGCTAAAATGTTAAAGTACAGATATTTCAGAAGTACAGAAAATGATTAGGTTATATTGTTCAATACAACACAAATAGATAAATATTGGATTGAATGAAGTAAAGCTCAAACCTCATGTACTCAATTATTTAGGCCTACTCGTATTTCTCAAACTAAAATTTAAAGGTCAGTTCACTTTAAAGGTGTCACATACTGCTTTTAATTACATAGTAAGTATGTGCCTTGGCTAAGTTAAAAATATATCTGCAGAAATGTATTACTCCATTAAATACCCCTAGAAGCAGAAGTTCCATATTGTCCATATTTGGAATGGTCATGAATATTAATAAGCTCTACTCTGACGCAGCTCTCAGTGCTCTCCATCCCCCCCCAATACGCACACACATGCACGCACACACACACAAAGAGAGAGAGCATGATGTAGTCTAAAAAAAACATGTGCAAAAATATTTTACCAAACGGAGTAGATGCCTTGTTAAATCTTTTTAGCTTGAGTGGTGGAGAGGTTTATTTTACTTTGAGTGAATGAGCAATCTAATATAAATCACCAGAGTAACCTAATTTTCTCCCTAGTTGTGTTGTGAATAAAATTATAATTAAACTTGACAAAATAGACAGAGATTTATTGTGTTGTATTTTGAAGCTATAATGAAAACACAGCCAGGAATTAATGGAATTAACAACCTCTGCATAAACAGAGGACGTTCAATAAAGTGCATTGCTGTTATTTCACTTCAGAAAAATCGCAGTATGAGCTGAGTGATGAGACACGATGGTTAAACATGCATTAAACACAATACTCGGCAGTCTACATATGTATATCAGCTTAAATTACTAACATATCTGGCAAATTTAACAATAAACATGATAAAATGAACAAAAGGTACAATTAAATATACCTTATGCCTCTTTCGATGAGTAAATTTATAATCTGTATATCTCACATTTTGCATTCTGACAAGCAATAAAGTGATGGTTGGTTGAGTCATTACGTAGAAATGCATAGAAAGCAAACTGGTGTGCTGGCTTTGACTTTGCTGTCTCCTGTTTTCAAAACAAGAGTCCCAAATACAGAGCAAGTTTAATACAAACATTGATGCACTTAAAATAAGGGAGGAAAATGACTATTGTTGTAATCTCAAAACGCAGCCTGCGGCGTGCATATTATAATCAATCCCGTGTGCAACAAATCAGTCTATGGTTTGACTGCTGATCTCCTGATGATGCAGCAGCTTGTCAGGTCCAAATTGTCTGACTTGCCTGTTTTTCACCAGGCTTTTGCACTCACAAAATGTACACGAGTAGGAGGAAACAATAGTGTTTGAGGCCGATATGGCCATTTCCATGTACTGAACTCATATTATTTGATTATGCCTAGGTTTACCCAGATTTTCTTTTCAGGGCACCTTTAAACGCATGTAGTTTAAGAGACAAATCTCTCCTTACAATCAATTTAGATGGTGTTTTTACAAATCCATTATCAGATCACAGAAACGGTCAGGTACATTTAAGTTTAGTCTGAGCCGGTCCTTTGATTTTGATTATTATGAAAGTGAGTATGTTTTAAGGTTCAACACCTGCTCTAAAGCAGGTTATGTTCTTGAACAGACAGTGAGCCAATCAGCAGTGAGCTGAGGGATGAATCTTTGATGCACTGAAGTCTTTCGTCCTTCATCTCTCCCTCCAACCTTAAGTGCACTTCACAGGGAAAGACTTTCATAAATCCACATAATCGGCTTTCCATAATAATTATTTGAGAGATATAGATTTTCAGAAGAGAGAGTTTCTTATTGTCAGCATTTTGAACTGCACATCAAAATTGTATTATTAGTTTGTTTGGCGTATAAATTTTGTATTTGTTTATTTATTTTTTGCTTTTTCTGATTGTAAGGTGTAGAGCGGGGTCAGATCCTTTCTGTAGCAAAGAGTCAATGCAAAAAGTGACATTTTGTGCTTGGTTATGGTCTTGGTCACTAAATCATTAAGTCAATTGATTAGTTCTAACTGCTGATTCATTGAAAAAACACAGGTTTTAGGTTTAACAAGACATATTCAGTAACTCAAAAGAGGACACGGTTACACTTTACAAAAACCGAACACCAATAATGATGTACTAATATGTAAATTAAATGTTACTTCATTATGAACTAATGATGAGTTAAGGCATGCTAATCATTAACTAAGTTTAACTACAACATGAGTAACATGATTTCATGTGTGAATAATGGCTACCTTAATTACTTAAATGTTTATTAGTTGTAACTAAAATGAACTCATGACCTAATGTTAATACATTAAGACCATACATGTTAATATATGTTTATGTCATCACTTTACTTGGAGGGGCACATTATCATTAACTCATTCTTAACTACTCATGAAGGTCATGCTTGTCTAGCTATTGTATGTTTACATTGAAAAACAATAGAACATTGTTCTGTCTACATTAAAATGAACAGTTTAAACAAAGGAGTTCATGAGTAGTTAAGAATGAGTTAATGATAATGTGCCCCTCCAAGTAAAGCCAAGACAAAAACAAATATTAACAGGTCATGGGTTCTTGTTGGTTACATTTAGCTTCAACTAACGTGTTAATTAATACATTAATTAACAAACATGCAATTAAGGTAGCCTATATTCACTCATGAACTCACGTGATTCATGTTGCAGTAAAAGTTAGTTCTGATTATTGCATACCTTAATTAATCTGTAGGTCATAATAAAGTAATGTTTAGTTTACATATTAGTACTTCATTATCCATGTACTGTTACAACATGACACGATGAGATTTTTGCACAGCATTGTTCTCAGAAATCCTTTTAGAAATGTACTGTCCTCATATGTTGCTGGACAGTAGTTACTCTGCCAGTAATAGCCGTAATACAAAAGTAAATGCTTAATGAAGGCTATAAACAAACCTAAAGTTTGATGTCTCCAAAAGGTGCTGTTGTCAAATTTAGCCACTTGATAGCAAATGCCCTTTTCAATATAAGTGAATAAAATATCTCAGAGGGGTATTACTGATGCTGTAACAAAACAATGAAGTGCATGATGAAGGGAGATTAAGTGAGACTTGGGTTGTTATAACCCAATGTTGGGTTAAATATGAACAACTCAACATTGGGATATTTTTTGTAGTTAAATTGAACAATTTTAATCCAATGGTTGGGAATATTATTTATATTTGTCCCTACATTGGGTTACAACAATACAGCAATTTGAGAGAGTATTTGTACTGTAGATGTTTAAAGAGATTATTGTACCTGTGTTTATTGCAATATCAAAGTGTTTTATTTTTTCGTTTTAGAGAATACATGTGACTGATCTACTAGCACATTGGATTTTTTTTGTTTTTACTGCTATATGTATATCCTAAGGGTTGAAGACTGGTGCATCTCAGTACATATTAGATACTATATTCAAATTTAGTGTTAAAATCAGACTAATATTCAAGTGTCAACTTGAAATAAAGTCATTTTACTGTAAGGTATCTGTAAAAGTCATATTTGCTTAATTGTTCTTTGGCAAGTTTTTGGATGAAGGTTTTTAAGATCAATGTTTGGTACACAAAGCTAAATGATGTCAGTATGTGTTATTTTGAGTAGAAAATGATCCACAGATTTCATAAAACCACAAGGTATTACACATAACAACAAATATTTTGCTGAAGCAGTGTAATTACAACTAACAAACAGTGAAAAAATTCCACACCCAACCCGATCTCATGAATAAATGTGCTTATCTTATGTATTGTCAAAAAAGTGGCTAATTGGGACAAATGAATTCGTATGAAAATGTAAAATGTTTAAAATGAATGAGATTGTACAGTACAAGTTCATGTACAAATTAAACACAAAATCAAAAAGTTACAAATTGCCATGAAATTTGCATTGGAGAACACCAGTAACAAAAATTTGAGTAGGTCTAACTCACTTTTATTACTCGTATTTAAGAATCAACATAATCATAGCATAAAATACCAAGTAATATATGTGACCCTGGAACACAAAACCAGTCATAAAGTTAAAACTTTTACAATTGAGATGCATACATCACCTGAAAGTTGAATAAAGAAGCTTTTAATTGATGTATGGCTTGATAAGATAGAACAATATTTGGTCGAGATATTTAAAAAATGGAATCTGATGGTGCAAAAAAATCTGCATTTAAGAAAATCACCTTTAAAGTTGTTCAAATTAAGTTCTTAGCAATACATATAAACAAAAATAAAGTTCTGATGTATTTACAGTTGACAATTTACAAATTACTTTCATGCAGCATGATTTTTCATGCAACTTTACTTAATATCTTAATGATTTTTGACATTATAGAAAAATCGATAACTTTGACTCATACAATTTATTTTTGTTTTTTTCCGAATAAGTTTACGGATTCAAGCTTGAATTTAGTAGAATTTAAAAAAAAAAGCATTCTTGCCTGAGCTACATTATTTAATATAGAAGTGACTTTTTTTCACTAGCATTTACTTCGATTATGGGTTTCAGGAGTTCTTTACACCTCTAACATCTCAGAGTCTTATTCCCCCTGCAAAAATATGTCATCCCTGCAGAGTAGCACTATATTCTGATTAATTTCTCTATTGCTTATGACCCGAAAGAGACACTTCACCTTGAAACAACCAGAAGTATTCAGAGCAGCAGTTTTCGTCTATGTAAGAGTTTGATACGCCAGAAGACATTTCAGCTCCTTATCAATGAGCAACATTAATATCGGCATTTGCATCTATTTGTCTGCTAGTGATACATTAAACCTGGACTTTCCGGCAGCTGAGAATACATGAGACTTGCTAAGCTAGACCTCAAACACCAACCGCACATCCATAAGTCCCTCAGCCTAACCAAAAAGCCATTACTAGTTTTGGCCAGAGCCTCGCTTCAGGTCCTTCACTCCAGCAGATCTCACAGCTCTGAGGCATAAGCAGAAACACAATAAGATTACAGTGTCTGAATGACAGCTAGCACAATGCAGGACGGATAAGGAGCGCAAAGAAAGAAATACAGACAAAGACAGACAGAAGGAGAGAGAGAGAAAGAGAGAGAGAGGGAAGCAATCAGTGCATGAATATTCCTTTTACTGCACTGGAGCACCATAGCAGTGCTTTTATACCTTCAGCTACCTGATCTGGAAATTAAATTACTACAGCCGATGCTCTTTTCTTCAATTTCTCACTCTTCCCTTTACTGTCCTCCATCTTATCAAGGCTGACACTAATCCAATTTTGGTCCTGCTGGGGCCACAGCTTGCGCGGGTATGTTTACTGACGCCACACACACACACACATACACACACACACTTTTTGGTGGCTCCTATGCACCTTTGTGTTATCTGGATGCAACAGCTGCTCTATAATTGCATTAGTGAAGTTCATTTGGCCGCAGCTGTTGTGGACTGGATGAGCAAGGTGGGTTTAATGCACACACCGATTCCAGCACATCTGCCCGTGGAGCCACACACTCGAGCCCCAAATACGCATGATCGGCCTCACTTTTTTAATGCCTTTAAATCTGAAGCAGGCCGCCATATGAAAACACAATCCCCTCATAATCACCTGTGGCAGTGCTGGCGGGAGGGATTAATCAATCATAAGAGGCTGTTATTTCTCTCGCGCAAAGCATTGTGGTCTTGTTTTTTTTTTTTTCTAGATGTGTTCCGATTTATGTTTTTTTTTCTTTCTGTGGCGTTCACTGCATAGACAGATTTTGTTCGTTTGGAATGCACTACTTTGCCATTAAACAGCAGTGTTCATTATAGTAAGAGTTTTCTGATCACTAAATCAATATATTTGAATGATTTCTTATAATATATTTGAATGAGTTGGGTAAAAAAAAAGAAAAAATCATAAACATTTTTAAACATTTGCCATTTAATATGAACTAGCAATGAAAATTACTTTGCCATTTACTCATCAGTTCATTTCATTCATTCATTCATTTTCATTTCGGCTTAGTCCCTTTATTAATCTGGGGTCGCCACAGCGGAATGAACCGCCAACTTATCCAGCATATGTTTTACGCAGCGGATGCCCTTCCAGCTGCAACCCATCTCTGGGAAACATCCATACACACCCATTCACACTCATACACTACGGACAATTTAGCTTACCCAATTCACCTATACCGCATGTCTTTGGACTTGTGGGGGAAACCGGAGCACCCGGAGGAAACCCACGCCAACACAGGGAGAACATGCAAACTCCACACAGAAACGCCAACTGGCGAGGCTCGAACCAGCGACCAGCGACCTTCTTGCTGTGAGGCGAACGTGCTACCCACTGCGCCACTGTGAGGCCCCAGTTCATTTCTATGTTTACTAATAGATTACAATAAGGTTTTAGCTTAAAATCTTATGATTCTAAATTATTTCACAAAATAAAATAGCAATGACCTGTTAACATTTTATTGCCCAATTAAATTTTCAACATAAACTGAAGCTTTGAATGATTTTTGGACCACAGGCTTAGTTTCTTTCATTTTTGCTACATTGGAAATTTTTTAAATTCAGGTTACAGTATTGAACAAAGTTCTAGAAGTTAGGGCTATGAAAAATACACTAAAATACTACTGCATGTTTTACATGTTTTACAACATTTCATATGAAAGATATTTTCTAAAGGCAAATGTATTGCACTTATTAATACTTTGTTATTGCATTATTACTTAGGCTAAGTAATGGTACCTTTTGTAAAATATTACCAATACAATTGTAAAATATATTTAACATTGTTTTTTTAAGAGATGCTTATCGATTTAATAAATAATTAAAAATGGTATACATTTTATAATGCATGTATTTG
>CAIGQW010053747.1:11674623-11715459 GCA_903798125.1 Danio choprae
TAGGTCAGTGTGAATATTTGTAATAAACTTTTATACAACTTACGAACATGATTTTTTGTGTGTATTGTTTTGTTTACTTGTTTTATAATTCTTTTAGAACTTATTTAATTGGTTAAAGATGAATCCCTTTGTGAATGGAACTTCTATTAAAAATATTAAATGTGTTATGATCTCAAGATCAAAAAAAATCACAAAGACAATTACAACCCCAAATCAGAAAAAGTTGTGACAGTATGGAAAGCACAAATTAAAAAGAAAGTAGTGATTTCTAAATTTACTTTGACTTGTATTTCCTTGCAGACAATACAACAGACATTATTTAATGTGTTCCTCATGATTTTTATTGTTTTTCTTTTTCATAAAAAAAAAACATGTATTCCGATTTTGGGCCTTGCAACACATTTCAAAAAACTTTGACAAGTAAAGCATGTACCACTTTGCAATGTTGTCATTCCTTTTCACAACACTTAAAAGACATTTAGGAACTAAAGACACCAAGTGATGAAGTGTTTCAGGTGTAATTTTTTTCCCATTCTTCCTGCAAACAAGTCTTAAAGTGGGCAATAAACTTTGAAATGCGCCCCACATTCTCTATTGGTGACAGGTTGGGACTGCAGGCAGGCCAGTCAAGAATCGGTGTCCTCTTCCTCTGTAGCCAGAACTTTGTAATGTGTGCAGAATGTGGTTTTGCATTGTCTTGTTGAAATATGCATCACTGGAAAATATGTTCTTGAGGGCAGCATATTGTGCTCCAAAATCTCTATGTACCTTTCAGCTTTAATGGTGCTATCACAGAAGTGTAAGTTACCTTTGCCAAGGGCACTTGACCATGACAGACCCTGGCTTTTGGACTTGTTACTGGTAACAGTCTGGATGATCCTTTTCTTCTTTGGTCTGATGCACACAGCGTCCATTTCTCCCCAAAAATATCTGAAATACTGATTCATCTGACCACAGTAAACATTTCCACTGTGTGATGGTTCAACCCAAATGCCTCCGAACCCAAGGAAGTCGACGGCGCTTCTAAACACTGTTTACATAGGCCTTTTGGCCAACCTAGGCTTATTCTGAAAACGTACCTCTGGATACATTTCTGGAGATAGCGAAATACGTCCCAGGAGGGACGCTGTGTACGCTTTTTGAGATCTCAAATTTCTCTCATGCCTGCAGTTCTCACGTTAACCCACCAGAGACCGTTGTTAACTGACTGAATGTCTGACTAACCGATCGACTGACCCACTCTCCTCCTTCCCTAAACCCAACCAATTTTATTGATTGACCTGCCCACCCTCTTCCCTAAACCCAACCAACAATTTTCAAAAGCAATCCAGAAAAAGAAAAGCCCTCGTTTGATTTTTGCCACGTTTTAAGATTTTACCACATTCTCACCCTGTTATTTACTTGTTTATTTTATTTCTTTGGTTTTGTTTTTGTCTTACCTGCCTTATGGAACTGTTCTTCACCAGACTCGAACACTGTCATCGTGGTCAACTCCTCTCTGTGTCTTAAGTCCGCCGATGTACATGACGAGCTAAAGGAACAAACTGGTTACAGCGGGAAAGCCGTCCATACGGAATTAAGTGGTCAGCTGGTAAACGTGAAAAGGACCGGTGTCATACCGCCCCGTAGCATTCATTTAAAAAATTAAATGCAGCCATACGTACCTCTGGCCACATAATTCGCGGTCTCCAGAAACGTGTACAGGGCTACGTTTTCAGAATGAGCCTGTGTTGCTTTTGGCACAGTACAGTTTTATCTGCCATTTGTGGATGTAAACTAAAAATTAAAAATCATACTGGTTAGCATTAGTTAATGCACTATGAGTCAAGAAAGATTAATAAATACTGTAATAAATGTAATGTTAGTAAATACATACAGCAAACTAGCGTTAACTAATTTAACCTCATTGTTAACTGTTACACTTTTAATATTACTTATTTTACAGACTTTTCTATTTTAATGTCCTAAAAACTAATTTTAAATATAAATTTAATCTCATTTTAATTATAATCTTCAAAAAAGAAATTATTCTCACATCATTTTGTTTTTATTATGATCAGAGTGATCAGATTTTGTAACTTCTTAAGATAAAATTTTAAATAGAATCTTCACATTTTCCCCATAATCATCTTCTAATTTTAATTATAATCCTATCCTTTAAAAAAAAAAAATCCCCCTTCCCCTCACATTAAAATTTTGAAAGTATGACTGGGGTGACCAGATTTCCTGATGTGGAAAATGAAAGACAGACAAAAGTGTATATTTATAACACGAAACACGAAAAATACACACAAAAAATAACATGCACGTCATAACATGAAAAATAGAGCTTAAAAATGAAATGTCTGGTCACGCAAAAGGACACTTGAACAATTGATTTCCAAGTATACCAAAGCACATCCCGCTAAGCAGACTGTATATTTCATTTGCATACAAATTAAGTATGCCATCTGACCCAGGACCAGCGTTTGTACATTTTCGCTCTGCCTTCTGTGTTTTTTTAGGTCCAATTTCTGAGATGCTTGTCACATTTCTTGATATGTGAAATACACGCGGCTTCTGGAAATCATAATTCAAAGCCTTGTTTTCCCCCTAGAAGCATAAAATCCTGATTCATCAAAACTAAATGAGCTGATCCCAGACGTCTCATGGATCTAAGGCAGAACTGACGGAAGAGCAAAGTTGAGGTGTAAACCACGCAGACAGAGTGAGAGAGAGTGAAGAATAATGCCAATCAGATTGTAAAAATCTCATAGCCTCCTGCTGCCTCCTTCTTGCAGCTGTCAATTTCACTTACCACCAAGAAGGAGATAGAAAAAGGTGTACTAAAGGTGTGTGTGTGTGTGTGTTTGCCAATCCCAGGGAGCTGTTTGTACTGCCCAATAATTGGCCAGTAACCCACAGGACTCTAATGATCAAAAAGCGACTTCAGCAATGGTCACAAAGTTAAGGTTGTTTTCTGTTATATAAAGTCAATACCTTTTCCCTGAATCACTGTCCGCAGACCAGAGATGGATAATAATTGAATTGCTCTCTGTTCAGCTTCGTCAAGAATGACTCTTACTGTATTCAGAACCCACAAGTCACAATTAAAGCATCTCAAGATCACTTCACATCCATTTGGTCTGAGCTCTTCAGCTTTGAAATTTTCGCTCTTGAATCACTAAGTAATGAAACCTTAAAATAGGCGATATTTAATGGCATTCTGAATGATTTCGTCTCTTTTTTTTCCATGCTGCTTTTAAGGTATTTCTGAAAGAGTCTGCTGTTATCCAATAATTCGATGTTGAAAATTGCGAGCTTAAAAAAGCGTACCGTCTGGTTTTTATGTTAAGGTAATTGTCGAAAGCAATTGTTTTAATGGCTTCTACAACCTTTCTTCTAATGGCTGACTACATTTTCTGGTTGAAGTCACCTAACCGCACAACAAAAGGGAGTCTTTGGCTGCACTGTGAATTGGCTATTGTTAAAATATCCCATTAAACATCTAAAGGTGACTTTTCTTTTCACAGAAATGACACGAAGAAGCACACGGCGGGGCCTAAGAGAGAGAGTATAAGAGGTATTGATTGACTGTATTCGCCTCCATCTCACTTCTTCTGTCCACTTCCTTTTTGTTTGGCTATAGTGATCATCCTTCTCTTCTCTCTCCTTCTCTCTCTCTCTCTCTCTTTCTATCTCTCTCTCTCTCTCTTTCTCTCTCTCTCTCTCCTTCTCTGTGGGCATGTTTTGCTCATTTAACTTCATTACAGCGGCTGACAGCCAGAAAGTCAACAAAACAGTGCACAGCCTGGTATGATCACCTGCCGACCCCCATTCCTGCCCCCACGGGTCCATCTCGGCCCCTCATGGGTTATTGAGGCCCATTTCCCTGCAGTCCATTGCTCAATTGCATTGATAACAGTCTGACAGGCCACAGCAGAAGCCAGGAAACACTGTCCCTCCTTCTTCGCCGGCAAGCCCATTCAGCAAGGTCACCGATCCCCAACTGACAGCCCAACTGCCAGCTACAAACTGCCTCCAAATGAAAGAATTTCTCTGAAGTGTCGAGTACGCCTGTCTGCCAGCCTCTTTCTGAAAGGAGGAGAGGAAGCAGGCCACCGCAGAGAAAAAGTCCAGGCATTCTTCCAGCAGAATTCAGTATCAACAAAGCAACATTTCTCTCCCCCGACCATAACCAACCTCCCTGAGTCAACATTTGCACAAAGCTGAACGTCCGATCCATATGTACCCGTGGGACTGGGGTGAATGTCAACGTTATGGTTATGAGTTATTTATAAGATCACATAATACCTTATTCATTAAACATGAAGTCGTCAATCTAGAATGAGGAATCGGGAAAGTGCAGTTCCACATTAAGGGCCTGACATAAACCATACGCTGAGTGATTTACACCTCAGCAGGTTTACAAATAGATGGACTAGGGCATGCTGGGATTGAGAAGTGCATTTTTTGAAAAGGTATTTTTGTTTAGCTCTATTAAAAATGCATGACAAAAAAAACTTGAGGAGTGGCTTTAACAGTGTTTCGTGACTGAGATGTTGCACATTTTACGATTTTAAATTTAGAGATGCTTGTACTGCTGTTTCTGAAACCAAATAGTGATTCTATATTTGCTCCCGGGGTCACAGGGGAAGCAAAATGCCATGCTTTAAAACATTGATTTTTAATGATGCTATATGCACAATATATAACTGTGTGATTCTGGGAGTATTTGTTAAAGCAGTTGGTTGATTCCCTCACTCTTATACGCCTCTGCCAATGCATTGATGAAATCAACAGTTGGATGTGGCAAAATGTTCTTCAGTTAAACAAAGACAAACTGAAATCATTGCATTTGGGAATAAATATGAGGTTCTTAAGGTAAATGTGCATTTGTTCTAGGGCAGTGGTCCGCGACCTTTTTATCATCGCGGACCAATTAACGTTTGACAATTTTACCGGGGGTGGGTGTACGTAGATTCCTAGGCGACCATCAACCGTTTCCTCAAAGGATGACAAGCTAACAAAACATCGCTGCAGCTCTGAAGTTTTATTTATTGGCTGTTCTGTGTTTGTCTGAGATGATTAGTTTAGGTGTGAGCATGTCACGCCGCTTGCTCAGAATATGGACACACAAGCGGAGCGCTTCCATTGGAAATAACAAACTTGCGCACATAAAAGACGTTATATGTGAATGGCCACTAAGGCCACCGTCAGTTGTGATCTCCAGTAGTTGATCTTCTTCCTGCACAGACATGTTGGATTTACCTGATTTGTTGACAAAATTGTTACAGAACCATTCCTTGGCAGTTCGTCGGTCCTTCACTGGGCCTTTTCCCCTTCGCAAAGAAACTTTGCAAAGATGTCTGTTTCTTACTCATTTTTCTAGCTTGTTGGTTGAATTTTGGCACTCAAGTGACTAAGATATAACCGAGAGAATACAATAATTTTTCAAAATAAAAGTTTTTTCAAAATAAAAGATATTTCAGACTCAGACAATAGATAAAACAGAAATAATTAATGATTTCCTGTGCAGCCCAGTACCAGATCCACGGACCGGTACCGCTCCGAGGCCCGAGGGTTGTGGCCCACTGCTCTTGGGGTCAAACAACAAAAAATCAAGTTGAGAATCTAGAATCTAGAATCTTAGTTTCAGTAGTGATGTCAAATCAGCATATTATCATCTCAGAAACATTGCAAAACTTTTTATACAACTCCTCAACTCTTATATGCATTGTGTGATTCATGCAAGAATCACGTCATCCTAAATGACTCCCACAGTATATAGCTTTGGAACATTTGATTCTTTCATTAATTGAGTAATCTATAATGACTTTCTCTCTTATAGCATTGGAGAGTCTTATTATAATTGAATAGTTTCATCCTGGATTTAAAACTCTCACACTTATATACAGCATTTAGTGAATTGGTTAATCATAAATTAATCTTTCTCTCATATGCGGCACTGGAAAGTCATGACTGGAAAGTCATGAATTGTAATGTCTGATTGTTTCGAGCTTAATGGTTCATCGTACCTGTCATATTGGGGAGTCTGATTCATTTTAATGAATCAGTTTATCTTAAATGACTGTTTTTTTATATGAAGCATTGGAAGATTTATTTGACTATTAAGTATTGCATATGTTTCGAAACAAGTGTGTAGAGTAAACTATCATATCAAACCTGTCTTCCTGACTGAAATGTATTTACCATTTTTATCCCAACGCTTGTTGATTATATAAAAGTTATGGGCTCATTATGCGTCATCTGCTACCTAGCTATTATTCACGATAAGGATGGTCTGAATTTGAATCGGTCATTAATACAATAACGTTACGTGACGGACTTGCACTTTCCTGTGATGGAGGGGGTGTTTGGTTGATGGTGACAGGACGGTGACACACTGCTGCACACTGACTCTCTCTCTCTTTCATTAATCACTCTTTATCAGCATGAAGAGAGAACAGATCAGGCCTCTTCACAGAATGCAGGGGCTGCCTGGCAACATGGTGATACTCTGTCATAAATAACAACCCACTGTGTCTCTGTTTCATAAGCCATTCCTGCCTTGTGGCTCTATTTTTGTTTGCCTCCCAGGACGGCTGGCTGTCGGATAAACACTGTAAATTTGAGAGAATGCGAGATGCAGGGGCTATTCTGAGCTGCAGGCTTCGTCGTGTTGATGTTACAACATTTCGGCTTTACACCAGAGAGGTTTCAGCAGGGGGTCCGTGGCAGGCTCGCTCAGGATTTATAACCGCGCGTTTGTAATGCTGAATGTTCCCTAAGAGAAGAGAGCAGACCAAGTCAGTGTGCGGCAGGGTGGTGTTTGTGTAATAATTATTTTTATATATCATTATCATGTATTTGCATATGGAGTCAACACATGAACAGGCCACTTTATTTGTATACCTTGCTTGTGCCACACTGTAACCTCAAAACTGCCTTATTTCTTTGTGGCATACAATGAAAAAAAGTGAAACTACTGTCTTTCATTTAAAGTAAAATATTTTATATTGGATTTAAGTAAAAAAGCAAAAAAAACAAAAAACAAAACAAAACAATAAATACATTAAAAAAAAAACTAACCCCCTATGAAAAATTAAAAGAAAGCATTAGTTTTTCTCAAAATAGTATTTTTACTTTAAATCAGCAGGTTTTTACCACATGGCGTCACTCTTTGCTCACCTGGTAGCGTTTTGCTATCTGTCATTACTAGATTTGAATGTGAAGACAGTCTGTAGCCAATGTAAATCCCATTAAGACAAGATAAGCATTCACCATCCTTTTTCATGTAATGTACAGTAATCTGAGTTTTTGTCCTAATCATCCACAATGGCAAAAACGTTTTTAGAGACATGTTTCTGCAACATCGCCATTAGAACAGTAAATGTAATTTCAAATTTGAAAGTTTAAACCAAATGTAGATCATACTTAGAGAAAAAAGCAAAAAAAGTTAGCTGTAATGTATCACAGTCATTTTTAAAGTTGGTTCCAAGTATCTTTTTTTTTCAGTGTAGAATCAACAAGCTGCTGAAAAATTTATCAGAGCAAATGTTAGTCCATATTGGCATGATAGCATTACACAGTATGGCTCATAGGCTTGCATTCGTGATGCAAATCTCCAGTTTTCACATGCCAAAGGTGCTCTGTTGGTTTGATTATTCTGAAGGCCATTTGATTATTCTGTCAAGGTCAATAAACCAGTTTGAAATGATTTGAGCTTTGTGACATTGTGTGTTATCCTTTCAAAGATACCCTTCACAAGATACAGTGGTTATAAAGGGATGGAGATGGTCAAATTTTGACCCTACTACCTGAATGTTGGCTTGAATGGTAGAAATCTAGATTAAAAAAAATTGTATTGTTTAGTTTTAGTGGAACTGTAGCTTCACCTTGTCTTTCTGCTCCTGTTGCTTATCTGCTTTAAGTTTCATCATGTTCAGACTGAGATGCAGACCTTGACTGAAACAAGTGATTATTTGATGTAAGGTTACACTCTAAAAATACTGTGTTGGCATAACCCAATGTTAGGTTAAAAAAAAAAAAAGTACAAACACAACTCACTCACTTTTGGTCTGCTTAGTCCCTGATTTATTATGGGCCACTACAGCATGAACTGCCAATTACTCTGTGTTTTATGTGGTGTATTCCCTTCCAGCCATTTCGCTGTGGCAACAAATGGAGTAAGCTGAAGGGTAATAAGTGAGTAAATTTACATTACACTCTTTGACCCAATGGTTGAGTTCATCCATGTTTGACCCTAGGATGGGTTACAAAAGGTCAGCATTTTTGAAAATGTGCTTTTCTATCAGCTCAAACTATTTTCACCATTCTCCTGACCTCTGGCATCAACGAGGCAGTTTCACTAACAGAACTGCCATTCTCTGTATATGGTTGCATCTAAAATCCTATTTCGTCACCAGGTTTTAAAACACTTATACCAGCCTGTCTGACACCAACAACCATGTCATGCTCAGAATCACCCAAAGTTTGAACTTCAGTATATTGTCTTGATTTGATTTGATTCATTTATTTACTTCAAACAGAATATCATACTCCTAAAACCATTCTTCAAACAAAATACAATTCATCTTAATCAACAGAAATATTTACTTATCCATTTGCACTTAAAATAACAAATGAATTTAGAAATGAAGTGGGATGAAGCACAAGCTTACTATTTTCCCCACCTCATTACCATGTCTTTCACATTATTCGTTTATTACTTCAACGTATTTCTTCTTTTTACATGAAACTTATTTAATCCTTTTTACATATTTTACATATTATATATTTAATTCAGCATTTGAACATTTCCTTATTATTACACAGACCCAGAAATTTCACATTGCCTTTCTCATTTTGTTCTTTTTTAAAATCCCCTCTATTAATCAACATATTCCTTTAATAATATATTTTTATACAACTTTTAAAAATTGATTTACTGTCTGGACACTGTTTTAGAATCCGTTCCAGACTATTTCCTAATTCGAGCCCACATCCAGACATACACAAACGTTTACATTTTTCCTCACTTTCAACATTCTGCAATTTTGTTCTTTTCTCAACTTCTATTCTCCTTGTCTTTCTTCAAATAATTTTGTATTACTTTTCAGAAGTAATTTAATCCTAACCTAAATATAACTTATGCCATTATAAATTTAACCAAATCATTCAACTTAAATATCTTAAACTTTAAAAATAAAGAATGCGTATGCTCCAAATACCCCACGTTGTCTATAATGCTAATTACCTTCTTCTGTAATGTATATAAAGATTGTAAATTAGATTTATATGTATTCCTCCAAATTTTATGACATATATTATTATTATTATATTATATGGCAGCATAAGGGTATTATATAATACATCCATTGATTTACTGCCCAAGTAGATCTTGCTTTATACACGATTGATACAGTTTTTACCAATTTTGATTAAAAAAAGATATTATTATATATATATTATTGTATCATTGTATTATTTGTTTCAATAATAATACAACACCAATAAACGTAATTGCAAAAATGATTTCTATATCTTTATTTATTAATTTCTCAAATCTATACATATTTTTAATTTCCCAAGTAACATAACCATTGTTTACCTATATTTAATGACAATTTGTTTACATCAAACAACAATAAACAACAATTTAATTAAAATTTCCTCAGATCTAAACAAATGCTTGTATCATCTCCAAATAAAAATAATTTTTACAACTCTGATATTTTACACATATCACTGATGTAAATTATAAACTGTTTTGGACCTAAAACCGATCCATGTGGTATGTCTCAATTTATATTTATATATGATGATTTATGGTTATTAATTTCAACAAACTTGCCTATTTCTAAAATAACTGCTAATCCAATCCAAAGCTACTCCTCGAACACCAAACATTTATATATTTTTTTTACCAAAATATCATGATTTATTATATCAAATGCCTTCTTTGAATCTAAAAAACTACTAATTTCTTTTGATCTATCTTATGAGTAATTTCCTAAATCATTTCTGTTAATGTCAGAAATGTTGATCTATTTTTCCTAAAACCATATTGCTCATCAACTAAAAGGTTGTGTGTTTCCACAAAATTATCAATACTTTCAACAAAGAGTATTTCCAAAAAAAAAAAAAAAAAAACTGGGATAATATTGAAACCAGTCTATAATTTGTAAAGTAGTGTTTATCTCCAGATATATAAAGTGATATTATCTTTGTAATTTTCATTTTATTTGGAAATTAACAGATTGGAAAGACCTATTATAAATATAGGTTAACGGCTCTGCGATTTCTTCAATCACGTTCTTTATTATAATCATATCAGTATTATTCTCATGATGCCTAATTGTATTGGATTGTTGCCATCTAATCATGGCTGATTAGATATTTGCAATAACAAACAGTTGAACATGCGTACCTAATAAAGTGGCTTGTTAGGGTGTATATAGAGTACACATCACATATAGAGTACAATATGATGAGGAAATATTATATACATCATACTTCTTTAACTGTTCTCTCAGGAAAGGCACTTTATTTAATACAAAACATAATAGAAACGGAGTCTGACCTGAGGAACTAAAATTTCAGATTCAGCTCTAAAATTTCTCAATTTCTGGGTTGATTTGCTTTGCACACATTAAACCAATTAAACCAATTAGATAAGTGGGTCAGAGACTTTCAAAATTCCAAATGCTATGTTTCCTCCAGAAATGTGTTGCGTGTCACTTATAATTCAGTGACCTGATTTTTTGGCATATCTTTCCAGTCGATGTCAGGAATTTGTACTCGAGGATCTTTGAAACATGTTTATATTTTAATTATAAGACTTTACATCTGTCTATGTATATTGAAGATAAAATACCAGTCACAGCCTTTGAACAGAGAAACTGTCATTTTTGCATCATAAAGCCGTTTAATTTTGACATACATTTGCCTATTATTTAAATGGATTTTTTACAGTAACTCTATAGATTCACATCTGATTACTTTAATAAACCGAATGGACTCTTGATTAACAAGTTAATCAGTTAATCAATTTTTTAAAATTAATTAAATGATTAGTTTAGATGTGCATGTGTACATTTAGAGGACCAAATGTCAAAAAAAACGTAGAAAAAATATTTAGTTATTTATTACTTGTTTGCTTAGAAAAATAAACATTATCTCATTATAAAAAAAACATTACTAAAAAGTCATTGTAATTATATAAAAACAAGGGTCTGTTTGTAAGTTTTTAATCTTTAGTTAATAGGACAGTCAGAGAACATGAAACTTGGACAAAAGAATCTGCTAAAGCAGCTACTAATTGCATAAATGTAACGATGAAGCTTTAATAGCACATATGAAAAAAGAAGGCCAGACAAGTTCACAACTGTTTTAAGGTCAGATTAATCAAGTCTGTAAAATGAATAGCTAAAACAGAACACAATGAAAACCAAATCCTCTTTAACATGCATTGGCACGGAACTTAAAAGAAGGTCAAATCGAAATATGCCTGTGTGGGATGTGAACCGGGCATGTCTCAGGAATTAAATACAAAAAATATAGTGTGAAATAAATAAAGCCACTACTCTATTAGGAACTGTTTGATAACACAAATACTGTATATAATCAGCCAATTGAAGCAACTCAATTCATTTAAACGCAAACAGAGTCAAGAAAATCTGCTGAAGTTCAAACCGAGAATCTGAATAGAGAATATCAGAGTATTAATACCATTTAAGTTCACTCTACTTAAATAGTCTCCATAGTAACTACATCGCAGTCTAGCAGAGCACCCACAGAGATACTGAATCCTGAAAAATGCAAATCTGCTTTTTACAAGACCCATTATGGCTTAAGTTAAAAGTTAAATGTGAGCACTAACAATCTTTAAAATGCCATTATGAAGAGACTGAACGTGCAAATACTGTCTTAAATTTAGAACTGTTTTGTCGGGGTATCAGTTTTACATATATTTCCATTTGCTCAACAATTAGCCCATGGAATGGAAAACGAAATGCTTTCGGTAAGCCACTTTGATATCAGCACAACACAGTCATTTGCAGAAAAGACTATATTTGATCAGCATCTAAGAAATGATGAGTATCATTTTGTAGAAACTTAGACATTAAGGTTTCTCAAAACTTAGTGACCTGCTAACCTAGATAGCATTAAGGCTGGTGCTTTTGCTCTTAAATTATAATCGCCAAGTTTTCTGAGATACTTCATCTTGGTCAGAATTTGAGATGTTATCGTACACTGCCTATAGATAAGGCAAGCTCATAATGCACCGTGAGACATTCAGGGATAAATATCCATCTGGGAGGGTAGACTGAGCCAAGGGAAACAGGAAATAGTTTGGTTAATTAAGAAAACATATTATTTGACTCAATAAATATGCATGCAACATATTTTGGTGGGTGATTAAAGGATCAAATTGTTAACTCAGCTAGCTTGTGCCATGTGAAGCTGACTCGTAGCAGATCTGATGCTTAACTTATGAAATTCCTATTGTTGTCTGTTTAAAATACAGAATAGGTATTTAAATCTCACAATTTAGGTCTCATAATTCATATTTTTTCCTTACACTTGTGATTTAACTTCGCAGCTCCCACTTTTTTCCTCGTATTTCCAAGTAATGCCTTGTCATTTTGTACTCTTGATTTTTTTCCCCCTCATAATTCTGAAAATACCTGTTATTCAGACATAACTCAGATATAATCTCTCTGTGTGGGGAAAAAAATCACAATTGTAAAAGCTTCAAGTATTATGCTATTTTAAGTTTGTTTTGGAGATCTCCTACAATAGGTTTTTATATCCATCCAAGGGCAAAATATTGCTTCATTTTCTCATAATGTATGTTCACACACATTTCCAAAAGTCTCAAGTGATTTGTTCAAGCAACCTCTCAAAACATCTCCTTTCCAAGAGCTCATTTTACTCTGGTTGGTTGGATGACCCAATCTGTTGTGACTGGTCTACCACTTGGACTTGGACAAATGGCCAATGCTATATGGGCCATTACCACTATAAAGTGCCTTTGATGTCCCACAAGATTGAATCAGTCCTATATACACATAATGCGAAATAATGAAATTCTGATGTTTTAATATAATTGGATAAACCTTTACACACATGCAGGTAGAATTATAAGTGTTTTGAAATACGTTTTTGTCCATTTTTGCCATATTCTTTCATTGAATGGATGTAATTTTGCCATGTCCCACACACTGCTCAGCCAACATCAGTGAGTCTAAAAAGTAAGTGCATTACATAAAATCTAAAAGATTTAACTTTATCAAGTTATTTGATCAAATAAGTCATTTTGATAATTTTTATTTTGTTTTCATAATATTATTAATCATTTTGCATGTGTCCTTGAAATAGCTGTCCACCCTGTCATCTTGTTTTCCACCATCATGTTCAAATTTAAACAAATTATTTATAAACTTAGCAAAAAATCTTGTGTAATTTCTTAATTAACCAATAAGGGCCAGTTAATATTGTTTGAAAGTTTGACAAAATATTCTAGATCTTGGGTTTTATTTTGAACGTGCAACGATTGCATATTTTACTGGGAAATAAATGTTTTGTCCATTATTTCATTATTATAAATAGACTTTTTCCATAATCTAAGAAGTTGGGTTGGTAAAGGGACACATTACCTTTCTGAAAATATACATTTTATAATCACACTGCAATGAAAATATACTTATACTACTTTGAATTTGTCCATGACAGGGTTTATACAATTTGGCATGATGTTAACCACACAAACCTGCTAAAAAATAGTGTGGGTAAAAAAACGTTGACACAAACGACCACTGGCTTACATTATACTACATACAGTAGATCTACATTGATTATGTATGGCAGTTCAGAATCAGTTCTTGCATTTAAGAGACACTAACTTTATTTGTAATACACTTTAATCTTTAAAACAATATCTTTGTTTTGTAGACCTTGTATTCACAAACAGCTTCATTACACAATGCATGAAAGATAAGATCCAAAATACCATAATAACTTTGGCACTTCAAAAGTCTGATTGTGATGAATTAACTCTGAATTATGAAGAAAATGTCAGAAATGTTACATAATGTAAAAAAATATTAGTTTTTTATTTCAGTGGCAGAAATGGGTTTCCATAGATTCCATTTTTTCCTTCCCATATTCATCCTAACCCTCTATCTTACATCTTGATTTAGTTTGCTTCTGTGTGCATGTTTGAACACTGGATTGATTTGTGTCTGTGGATACGAGTAAACAGCTTAGGATAGAAGAGTGCTTCGCATCTGATTGACGGTTCCCATGACACCAGGTGCATTCCAATAAATGTCATCTAATATCCAATGGAGATGTGTTTCCCCAAAAGAGCTTGATCCACCTCCACCCAGACAGACTAACCCCAGTGCAGCTCTGTCTCCTGCCTAAACATTTATGACATTTACAGTGCATTATCCAGTTCGGAAGTAGTGAAGGGCAGAGAGAAAGGGAGAGAGAGAGATTCATGTTTTACAGGGTTGGAGTCTGGCGCCGCTGTGCTGCTGGTAGAGGACAGTCATGTAGTCAGGCTTGGCAGAAAACAGCCCAGGTGCTGTAGCCTCAACTCATGGCAAATAATACTCAACCATGTGTTAAAAAAACAAAATCAAGTAATTGTGGAGTAAAAGACATCTGTGAAGGATGTCAAGCCTTATGAAACCATAATATAATTAAAAAAGTGAAATACGGAATAAATAATAATACACACATTGCATACTAGATAGATAGATAGATATATAGATAGATAGATGGGTTTTTTTTAAACTTGAAAACCTTGCCTTTTGTAAATTCATGAAGAAACTTTTTATTTATTGCAGGGGCATCATTATATTTGTTACTCTTTAAACCATTTTTGTCCCAGATGTAGTTCATATATATTGATTTTCTTTATATTTTGAATTCAAGGAAACCATAGTTCAGGTCCTAGGGGATTTACTGTACATTAAACTTAAGTAGCAGCATTTATTATGTGATTTTACTTTTCAGAGAATGGGATAACCTGTAGAGACCTGTAGAAAGCTTGAAATCCCAAGAATACAGCTGTGAATGTTCCATGGGGTATCAACAAAACTCCTGAGAAATGATAATGCAAATGATAATTAAGGCTGGAAATGATTAATCTTAGAGATGCTGACATGAATCAAGGTGGAGGATAACATTTCCGTGTCTGTGCATCATTACGATCTGTGTTGTAAATCATCAGCACAGTTCTTTCCAGTTGATTTCGGTTTTGGGTTAATGTGCGGTGGGATAATTGCCTCTTGTTCTTATTTTTTTCCCCTCCAAATTATTTTCAGTGTTCAATAAGCTAAGATCGAGAGTAGCAATTATCACACGTGCACCTCATTGCTTCTGCATTATTCAAGCATTCAGAATGGAACCTTGCAACTTCCAGGTTCGGTTAAATGCCATGTCTTTTCTCTGTCGGGACACAAACAAACATGATGGAGTGCTTTCTCAAAGTCAGGAGAGAGGACAAGGTAGCGGAGGAGGGTGGTGATGTATGGCCGTTCTATCAGCAAATGGTAGGCTCTTGGATTAATATGAGGAAAATGGCACTCTATCTGAATAAATAAAAAAATAAGAATAAAATAAATAAATAAAAACAAGGACTCGTGAGCGCTCGCAGCACTGGCAAATAGACAAGTGTTTGTATCATACTCATGACGCTTTAGTACTCCTGTCGCAATTGCTGCCAAATGCATTATTTTGCATTAAGGTTAATGTTTTTGAACAAACATGTTTACCAGTCATATTTCATGGACACAATAAAATCGAGAGACAGAGAGGCAATTTGGCATTGGAGACAGAGAGGCTGTCAGGGCACATATTAAATGATCACTCCATTACTCTCTTGTACAAGAGATTAATGCAGGCCGGAATGAAGAACTCTGGGTGAGTTTTTGGCCGTCGAGCAGAATCTGTTCCCTGAGGTTCCATCTGCGGTCGTTGCAAATCAATTAAAAACACTCACCTCCTGAATGCACCAGGCCGCTCTGCTGAATATTGATCTCATTAAACTCGCCACTAGTAACTCTCTGTACTGAATTAGGAGACATTTGTGAATTTGGAATTGGACGTTTGACATTTAAAAGTTGGACAGAAAGTGGGTATTAAGCGGCACCGTACAGATAATCGCCTCAGAGGCCAAGGTGTTGTATTCTGTGCTAAAACATTTACAGTAGCAAAGCGTTGAGGACAAAAGGCCCTGTTCGCTAATGATGTTGTGTGATTTGCTTATTTGCATGCTCAGAAATTGTGCCTGTTCTTAATTTATATTGTTAGAGTATCATTAGTTTTTTCCTGAGCAAACGATAATGACTATCATATATTTACACTAAATATATGTTAAAGTTTGTTTAATTAGGATAATTTTTTTTGGTCTTAAGCCATAAAAATATAATTTACTGAAAAAACAAACAAAAAAACAACAACAACTAAATAAAGAAATAAATAACCTAAAAATTATTTACAAAAAAAACTACACTGTAAAACTTTGCTGTAAAAAAACAGCGACATTCTACAGTAAAATTCTGTATTTTCAGTTCATGTTCCAGTTAAGAGAGTGATTTAAAAACAAAAAACAGTTCAGTTACTGTTAAGACACACTCAAACCTCAAGAATCAGACCTCAACAATGGTAACAATTAAAATATTTCATGCTGCAATGCATGCTGGGTGTGGCAGAATACAAAAATCCCAGCATGCATTGCAGTATGAATATATATATAGCTTATTGATGCTACAGTTTTCATTATTTGCTTTTGATTCTGCTGCTGTTTATGCTGACATTGTTGATTTTGTCACTTTTATTATCCTGTTTGTGATGTTTGTGAGTTTTGTTCATTCTGTTAATTGTCACTGTTGAGGTTCATATGCTGATTATTGGTGTCTCTGTGAGCATAAGTTGAACAATAGATTTTTTTTTTCTGTGGCACATGCAACATGTTATTATGTTACTTTTAATAAGGCATTAAAGAATGGTTAACATCAGTGAATTATATCATTTCATCACAGGTTGTGCCTCTCTTCAAACGAAATCAGCATCACCCAGACATTTTATTTAATTTAAATTATTTTTTTTTACTTGGCTTGTTTGCTGTAACCAACAAACTTTTCTAACAAAGTTCTTAAAAGTTATGGCAGCCCAAATTAATATTAAGAAGTTCAGGGCTAAGAGCCCAACTAAAGCAAACACTTTTCTCCATGATGGTGACTTAAATGTAAATGTAAATGTAAAGTTTTATCTCAAGAAGAACTTTTGTGGATGTTAGACAAAATGAAACAGGCTAGTAATACGTGTAGCTGGTGATGCTGTTTGTGGAGTGCTTTAACTATCGCTTGTTTTTTTTGTGAATGGCTAATTTGTTGTACTTCAGTTGATTTCATTACAAAGCTTTGACAAGTCAGTTGTAGTCTATGTTTCTCTTTTCTGTTCTTGTTTTTTTCCTTTAGTATTTCTTTTTGTGAACAGAATTTGTTAATCACCAATCCTCAATTATTATATAATTAACTAATTATCTTTAGCTGTGTTTCACTGTTTCTTGAGCACTCAGTAGTGTGGACACTCGGAAGTGTTCATTTAAAACTGAGAATTTTGCTGTGGGGTTTAAAGGGCTAAAGGTTTGAGCTGTAAGAACACAGTGTAAAAATGTATTTTAAAAGTAATGTACTGTGAATGTAAACTACAGGAGTGGACTGTAAAAACACAGTATGTGGCTGGCAACCCAGCTGCCAGTATTATTCTGTAAAATCAAGAAAATAGACAGTATTTTTCTGTAAAACCTGAATCAAATTTCTTCTGTCCCTTTTGTGTGTCACCCTTGTGGAGGAGAGTAGAGCCAGTGTTTGAGTCAAAGATGAACAGGACAACGCTGATGCTATACTGCGTGTTTCTTAATTTAAAGACAGTAATTGCTGATGCAGTGAGAGTGTTCTATGTTATTTCTAGCTCTACGTACATGTGAGCTATAAGAGATTTTGGTTAAACTGAATGTTTTGAAGTAACTAAAATGAGTTATCATTATAAATGTGCTTGTGTTAATCATATAACACATTAGAAATATTTCTTTATAAACTCAACAGCAGTTGGCCAAATTGAGGTAGTCTATTCTGTGAATGAAATGAGTTTATTTGAGTTTTAAATCAGTGCATGTCTTTTTTACAGCAACAGACTTTAACTGACAGTATTTTACTGTTAATTTACAGGGCATTTTTTACAGTGTACAGAATTTACAGAAGTGGTGCTGTATAAACACAATATGTGGCCTGCAACCCAGCTGCCAGTATTATTCTGTAAATTTACAATGAAAGGTTTTACAGTGTAATATTAATATTATATAGACAAATGAAAACAAAAACCAGTAGAAATGAAAACACTAAAGAGAAAAAAAGTGTAAAAAAAATTTAACTATTAATTAAAGCTACAGTAGTTACAAAAATAGCATTATTAATTAGGTATAAGTTTTTATAAATCTAAGTAGCTTTGTCAAATGAGACAATGATTAGTTATGAATATATCACAGTACATCATATTTTTCTTTTTCCGATTCCAGTTTTCAAAGGATTCAATCTAATCCAATTGTGGCCTCAAAAATAATGCAATCTGTTTTGCTGATGTAAATTTGACTCCATAACCATCTGGATTACTCATCATAATGGGGACCTGCCATTTAAATTCTAAAGCTCCTGTGAATAATGAGGCTTCCAAAAAATAATAATAATAATGTCAGGAAATGAGGCATGCTATGGGCTAAACGGTTACTGGAAAGGTATTTTGGTCCATCTCTTAAGTATCTTTTATAAGTAGTTTGCCTTGGTGAATCATTGATGTGATTTAGCAGAAGGAAACAAATCTTATTTGAAACATCCTCTTTTATCCCTTCAAAGCAACAGCTAATCCTCCCTCGTCCCTTAAAAGGGGAGACGGAATCTCTCTCCTCTTTTCAAACAGGGAGGTTCCATCTACTTTAAGTGGTGGGTGATTTTACAGTCACTTTGAAATCAAGGTTGCATACATGCTGAACTCTGCATTGTGACTCCTGCAGGTCCACTCATGAAATGTTCCCACACTTGTGAGTTAACTGAGCCATTCATTTACATCAGCAAGGCAAATTAGGCAATCCATTATGGTCCTCTGTTTAAACAAATTACTCTGCGCACATCAGCCTTGGTGTGTTTACAGCCCTGTGCGGGGGAAAGGGGGGCTGCAGGGGCAGAAGGTCATGAGTGCATTAATGAGATAAGGCTGTATTTAAAGTGTGTGTGTGTGTGTTTTCAGAGCAGGATGGATGGATGTCCGTCGGAGTGCTGATGCAGCAGGGTTCGTCCTCTGCTCATCCTTTTTCAGTTTCTCTCATCCTTCTTCATCCTCCTCCTCCTCCTCCACACAATCTATCGCCATGTTTGCTCATTGATCTGTGAGTCTGACATAGACGCAGGGCGAAAGAAAGCTTTCCCTCTCCAATAGAGAGAGGAGTCATTGCCTTTTAAGACACTCACTGTCTCGCTTGCATGAGTGACTGTTGCGCCGCTGCAATAAATAGACTATTAAAAAGTCACGGAGACAAAATGTAATTACAGAACACTTCAATGACCTTCCTGTTAAAAATCACAACTTCATTCCACTGAAGCTGCTGTGTTAGCTTTACTTGAAATCCAGTCTCCATTCAAACGTCCACACCTCATTGGGTAAATAAAATAGTTTAGCAGACATGGATTAGTTTGCTGTGACAGGACAGTGGATGGATGGACAGATGAATAGATAGATAGACTAGATTAGCTGACTGATATTAGTATAGATCTATGGATGCACAGACAGAAGGATGAATACATGAATGGATGGACAGACAGATAGATGAGCAGATAGACAAGTGGATCAATGGATAAACGGACAGATGTATGGATAAATTGATAGTTGGACAGAATGATGGATGGATGGAAGGATAGATGGATGAATATATATTAAAATAGATAAATTGATGCATAGACTTATTATTAGATGGATGGATAAACTGATTAATGACAGATGGACAAGTAGATGGATGGATGGATGGATGGATGGATGGAAGGAAAACTAAAGGACATATGGGCAGGAATATGTTAAAACAAACAGAGAGATGGATTAATGGGTGGACAGTTGGACAAGTCGATGGACAGATAGACAGTTGATGTAATGAAAGGACAAGTAGGCAGATGCATGAATAAATGAATGGGGATAGATAAAATGATGTGGATAGATGGATGGATAGATGGATATACGCAAAAATGGACAGACAAAAGATAGACAGGTGAATAGGTGGCTGGATGGAGGCATGTATAAACAGAAAGGTGGACAAGTAGACAGGTGGATGGATAAATAGATCTGGAAGGATGGATGGACAGATGAATGAATGAACTGACAGTTGGATGAATAAAATGACAGATAGATAGATAAATGGACAAATAGAAGGAGAAATAGGAGAAATGACAGACTGATATTTGTAAACTGAACTGACTGAGAATAGACAGAAATAGACAGATAAATAAACATCTCTTTGGTGTACTAAACTCTGGACACTTTAAAGCCTCTCAAGAAAAGCTGGTTTGTCTGGATTAATTAAATGGCATCTCTGTGTAATGACAGAGCCTGTGATGGCCCCATTTGGACAGGCCAGTCATGCTGTCCTTAAGATGTGCTTCAGTGATTAGATCAGCCTTTTGACGAGAGTGACAGTCAACTCTGGGCTTAAGTGGACCATAGTAAAAAATGTTTTCACTATTGCCACTTAATGTCAGCACATTGTCAGTTACAGCAGATCTACGGTATATCTTGATGTGTATAAAAGAGCAGAAAATGTGTCTACAGTAAATAAAATAATTATGGAAGTAGTCAGTTCAGCCAACTGAAAAATGGTTTAAAGTATGGATCGGTTTACCATATAACACCATTTGTGAAAGGGTTAGAATCTAACTGCATTGAGTATAGCTAATTAAATAAAAAAATTCATAATCCATACAACATGGTTTAAATGAATTCAGCAGACTTCACAGCAGTTACATTGATGGACACGTGGATGGATGGACAGATATGTATATGGGTAGAAAGATGGGCAAGTGGATAAACACATGGATAGATCAATCGATGGGTGAATGGATGAACAAATAAACAAATAATGAAGAGGTGGATAAATGGATGGATGGAGAGGGGGATGGGAAGGTGGATAAATGGATGGATGGAGGAATGGACAAGTGGTTTAAAAAGACTGATGGAGATGTGGATAAACAATGAATGGGTGAGTGGATGGATGAATTGTTTTATATATGTGATGAATAAAATGATGGGTGGATGGGCAGTTGGACAGGTGGATAAATGGATAGCTGGATTGTCTGACAAATACTTGTATGGATGGATAGGTGGTTAAAAGGTTACAAACAGATAGACTGGTGGATTTATGCATTGACAGACAGATTGGTGAATGGATGGGCATTTGAAGATGTATAGATGAATACATGCAGTATAATGTTGGCTAGATAGATTCACATAATGCAATTTAGGAAGCTAGGTAATTAGAAAAGTGAACAAGTTTAATTTTCCATGATCCATAAATCACTGTTAAAATGGAAATACACACACTCCACAGCAATTGCTTATGCATAACCAGGAGTTATTGAAAAGTAGTTCTGCTTGGAAATTATGATTTATTTTGGCAACTTTACAGCTTATTATTTCTCCTCAAGATTTTATCCAAGTGCTTTATTAAAACTACAAGCTTTAACATTTCTGCTTTTAAACCCTCCCACCCGCTGTTAGGCACTCGTTATAAGTTGTAAACACATTACCAGCTCATTTTTGAGCTCATTATTGTCTGTGATAATCGACAGCACGTCACAGATGCTGCCCGTAGACACCGAGTTGCAATTAATTCGGAATATTTCTTTAATGTTAGTTGTAGTTTGAAATCGTGATTTAAATGACTCTTTAAAGGGTTTTACAATAATTATATCATGCAGCACAATGAAAAGGCAAGCGTTTGGCAGTGCATTAAAGAACCGGTAGCCTCTTAACATCAGGCTATTCACAACGGCCTTGAACGAATTTGGATCTGATGCAGAAGCAGATGCCAAGTGAATGGATATGCAAACAGCCTTTGGAAATAATATTCAGTTTATTGGCCTTGAATTCATTGAGCACTTGGATGATGTACCCCACTGCCTCTATTTAATGACCATCGTGTTTAAAAGTCCCTCGTACTGTAAATCTTCAGTTTAAAAATCGCCTGCAGTGTGCAGAGGTCTGCCAATGGGAGTGTGAGGAACAGACTGAGACACTTGCTGTCACCTCGTTCCCCACCTTGTCATTCCTGCCAAGGCCTGAGTGACTCAGGAGATGAAACACCTGTGGGAAGCTTTGTCCTCTTATTAAAGCCCAGCGTCAAATTGAAAGACTGTTATTTAGCACATACTGCTGACTTTGGAGAAATGGACCACTCAGAACGGGAATGGAAAAAAGGGTTTGGGGAAGGCAGACTCTGAGCCTTTTAATATATTATACAGCATTAATGAGAAATAGATGGAAAAAAAGATTACAGCAGGAAAGGCTTATGGTTTTATTTAATACCCAAACAAAAAAAATCTGATGTTTATTCCCCACAGATTTTTACTGAATAAGCAGAATCATTAAATTGCCTCTCTAGATTCCTTCATTTTAAATAGCGGCACTGATGGAGTGACGAGGGCTTGAATATGAATCTCTTTGATTATGGTGTAAAGAATTTCTTTTAATTAAGCTGAGTATAATCACTGAACGCAGGCTTATTCGCATCGAACAGTTAATTATTGATTTCTTGTGCAAAGTGACAATGTAATTATTGCATGCTGGCAAAACTGATCTAAGATGTCAGTCAGGCTTGTTTAATCAAGGAGGTTGGTCTTCTGTGTAACCTTTCAGGGGTCTAATTAGGTGGATTTTGGCTACTCTGTTTTGATGGAATTAAATAATTTCATTCAAATTATGATGGACAAAAGGTTTGATTCCTAGTTTAGAACTTTTATATTCATGCTGCATATATGTGGCTGTTAAAAGTACAGTTCTTGTCTCTCTGTTTACCTACCTTTATGTCATTACAAACATTTCTGCTACTTTTTGGATGTTTGATGGAGAGGGGAAAACATGTTTTTCATGTATGGCAGTATGTAGTGTCCAATGTGGGTGGCAGGGTAGCACTGGCCTATAAACTATTGGCTTGTTCGTCCAATTAAATGAGTCACAAAAATTGGGGGGAAAAATTAAAATTACATTATCCGTGCACTGTGATTGGATCCCAGATATCTTGGAATTAATCTGTATATAATCTGAAAACTCAAATTATTGTGCAGCAGAGACTCGTGATTTCTAAATTAAAATTTGAATGCTTAATATTTCTCTTGGAAATTAAAACTTTATTTTTGGATATTCCTAGTTGGTCATGAATCACACAAGGACAAATTATATAATTAAGAAATCTGGATTACATTTGGGGCTCTGGACCACAAAAACAGTCATACGTGTTTTTTTTTATTGAGAATTATCATTTGAAAACTGAACAAATGAGCTTTCCATTCACGGAACTAAGTTTGACACCCCTGTGTACAGGATAGGATATGACACTATTTGGCCGTAATACACCTGTTTGAAAATCTGCAATCTGGGGGTTCCAAAATTGCTTTTAAAGCTGTCTAAGTGAACTACAATGTTTATACTTATCAAAAATTTAGTTTTGATATATTTACATTTGGACATTTACAAAATATATTTATGAAACATGATCTTTACTTAATATTCGAATGTATTTTTTGGCATAAAAGACCAAACAATTCCAAGCATATACATTTCACGATAAATATTGTTTCAAAGCAGCTTTACAAAAGGTACACATTATTGGGTTACAATCAAAATCAGAAAGGTTAAGGAGTTGTGTAGGGCGGACATTATATATAAACATAAATATAACTGTGCAACAAAAGACTGGTTTCGTGGTCCAGGGTCACGTTTGTCTATGGTTAAATACAACAGTATAAAAGGTAATAATGTGTAATAATGACAGCATTGTACTAAAATGTTTTAACCTTGTCATTTTGAAAGATTTCACAAAAAGAAATCTGTTTTCAATACAATCTCCACTCACATGGATTCCCAAAAAACTACTGAAAATGTTGTGATATGTATACAAGGCCAGTAGTAAAACGATGCGCTTGTACACATACAGTCATAATATGAGGATAATCATTTATGTGTGTCCTTGGGATAAAAGGTTTCAGAATCACAGATATAGATGCTTTTATAGTAATCTTTTGAATGCTTTTTTGTAAATGTTTGTAATAAGGATTCATGAAAATTCTACTTTTGTGGTTGAAAATAAATGCAAACCCTTTCGAAATGCCATGAGGGCGAGTAAATAATTACATCATTTTCATGTTTCTGAAATATCCCTTCAATGGTCTTCTTAATGGGTTATTCTGAAAATATCAGGGATTTACTTTTCATGATCTTGCTCTCAGTGGCTTCATCCAGGTTAGACAGGGGTGCTCATAGAGAAAGATGTCACTGCAGCTTTTTTTTTCTTTTAAATTGGCAGTCTGCTGACTGCATCCCTCAGTGCACGAGAGAAATTGAATATGGATATTCGGCTCTCAGTCTCATTTATCCCTCTGGCTTATAGATGGATGTGTATTCAGTGGAAATGAACTTTTGGTGAGTAAATGGAATGGAAAGTGCCTGAAGAGGATCCACAGGAAGAGAGGGTGATATGTGACTGCAGTCGGAGGTATGACTGCCTTTGGTCTCTGGATGCATCATAGACATCAGGATTATTTGATCTGAATAATGCAGCCAGAATTCCAAAATGATTCCAGGAGTAACATGCTGTTTATCCAACCCAGGCTTATGGAAAATACATGCCTGTGGTGACAGGATGCAGAAACGATAGTGTTGCTTGCATGTTTTGTGGCAGTTTGAAAGTGAAATGTCCAGTGCTAAAAAAGTGTGTTCAATTTTCTTAGAAACAGATACATGTGATTGTGAGAAGGAACCTCTTATTACATTGGTTCATGCACATATTGCAGCAGTAAATCAAATGGCCGATGAGTTGTACTAAAAGGTTAATGCTTCATCACATTTGGGGAAAAAACATTCTACCTACTATATTAAACCTAATTGCAGAGCTGCTGTTTGTTGTGCAAAGTGTATCTAAATTTGGCTAAATATCATCATAAACATATTATACGATGATGTTTAACGCAAAGGCTATTAATTACTATTAAGACCTTTTTATCTTCTCTTTAAATCAATAAAATATCGCCTTGTTTTAGAGCATATTAGCTTTTACAGTTGTATTACAATTCAACATCCAGAGCTTTTTGACTAATTGCATCTCTGTTTAATGTTTGTTGTCTTTTTCATATTTATTTCGTGTTGTCACTTGTCACTTTATGTGCACTGGAAGCTTCTGTAGCCAAAACAAATTCCTTGTGTGTATAGGCACACTTGGCCACACGTTCTCCCCGTGCTCACGTGGGTTTCCACCGGGTTCCCCGGTTTCCTCCCATCGTCCAAAAACATGCAACTTAAGTTAATTGACTAATTCAAATCAGCATCATAGACATGCTCCTAGTAAGTAGTCATCTCAAGAGCAATCACTATCTGTTCATTAGCTACTACAGCAGGGGAGTTCTTGAGATCTACCTGAGTTTAAACTCCCCTCTCGCCTTGCAAACGGGAGGGAGCCCCGGGCTCAAGGATCTATGAGCTCAGGGCTCTCTCCCGGGACAGCATGCCAAACAAGCTTTATAACCAATCTTCAACTAAGTGGGAACTCTTGAAATAACAAAAAGAGAGGTTCTGAGTGTGTGTGTGTGCGCGTGTATTTGTGTGTATCATTCACACATGTCAGTTAGCATGGCATCACTATAGTATTATTTGCATGAACATGTAAATTTTTTTTTATTGCATTTTGTGTTTTAGTCTCTGAAATCTGCTGTACATTGTACATGTACAAATGTTCATGAAGTTTTGTTTAACGCTGGCCGAGGAATGCTTTTTTCCAGTCAGTGTTTCTCTCGTCTACCAATGAGCATTTGCTGTATCAGACTCTCCTGATACAATCTGAATATTATTGCTCCCAACAGACTGGAGTTAAACTGAATATCAGAGTCATAGAAATCTGGCTGTAAATCCATTGTGCTCATGCAAAGCTTTCTGTATCACAAATCAGATGCTAAAATGCCGGGGAATATTTTACAGCACGGTTCATTTCCAAAAGGACAGACTCTTCCCAGCTGTCTGTTCTCTATCTGTTTGGCTCATCAGCGGCCAGGCTGTGAGGTCAGATGGCCGTCGGACATTGGACAGCCTTGTCCCTCAGGGTTCATGGCTCTGCGGACCAGAGATGATTAAATGTCTAATGAGTCCAGTGTGAAAATCCAGCACCATCTGGAGGGTACGAGCATTCTCTGTTCATCTAGCAGATCTGGAGGACCATCTTGAGAAACAAGCCTGAACTACGCACACATTTCTTTGTGTATGCATTAAAAAAAGAAGCTATATATATATATATATTTTTTTTTTTTGTTAGATGTTGAATAAGATGTACTGTAATGCATTGAGCAAGAATTTTGCTGCACGCCAAAGGAAAGAGTCGAGTATTGAAAGTGCAGAACTGTGAAGTTGTAATCCATTTTTCTGATTGTTTTGGACAGTTGTAAAAAACGAGCATAAGAACTGTTTTCCCGGTTGAACATACCGTTTTTAAGAATAGTAATCAGGATTGTAAGGTTCATGCTGATGCTGTACACTGTAGGTTAAACCCTGGACTCAACAACAGAGAAATCATAAAACTGTGGGGATGAGAAAAAGGAATTGAATTCTTGTTGAGAGCATTTGATAGCGGTAATGAAACGCTCGGGGGGGAAAACTGTGAGAAAAATGGGATGTCGCATATAGTCACACGGAGAAATTAATGGATGATAAAAATATGATTAATGAATTGGGTAGAAATGAAAGACATGAGTAAAATGAGCATTTACAGGTTTTTAAGAGTATCTGAAATGAAAATGAACTATAAATAGTGGGTCAATTATACACAATACCTGAATATGAATTAAATATTGAACCATGCATGACAGTTCTTATAAAATGCTGATTTATGCACGTTTATATTTGATTATTTACACATTTGTTTGTCAATGATGTCAATGAGTTTTTAACAGCGGTAAAAACTCATTGTCACAACAGAACAAGCACTTTAATCATTTTTAAATATTTTTGGACAATGTTAACAGTGAAATGATTAAGAAACAAAGCATAAAACTGCAATAGTTAAAATATATACAACCATTGTTTTAGCCAGACCACATTTGTAACATTTACAAAAGCTCATATTGTTCCAAACCTGGATGGGTAGCACTGTCGCCTGACAGCAAGAAGGTCGCTGATTCGAGCCTCGGCTGGGTCAGTTGGCATGTCTGTGTGGAGTTTGCATGTTCTCCCTGTGCTCGTGTGAGTTTCCTCCGGGTGCTCTGGTTTCCCCCACAGTCCAAAGACATGTGCTATAGGTGAATTGGGTAGGCTAAATTGTCTGTAGTGTATGTGTGTGAATGAGAGTGTATGGATGTTTCCCAGTGAAGGGTTGCAGCTGGAAGGGCATCCGCTGTGTAAAACATATGCTGGATAAGTTGGCGGTTCACTCCACTGTGGCGACCCCTGATTAATAAAGGGACTAAGCCGAAAAGAAAATGAATGAATGAACTGGATGTTTTGCTTTCTTTATTCAATAGAACATAGAAGAATGTTTTGGTTACTACCGATTTATCAAATCAAATCAATAAAACATGTCAAATAAAATAATTGAAAAGAATGAAATTAATAAATAAATGTCAATTAGACATTTGAAAAAATATATATTTGATCAAATACATTATTCTAAATATCTTTAATATGGTTTTGAAATAGGTGCTTGACACCAACATAAACAACCGTAGGAATATATTTTCAAATAAAGCCTTACAGTTACTGGTAGAACGCTTTTGTGACACACTAGCTTTCCTGTTGCGATTTAATTGGAAATGCTGCAAACAATTCATTTCTTTGTCACACATTTTTATGTAGGCTGTGTTTATAAATACAGTCTTAGCATTTTGCTGTAGACAGAGCTTATTTTCAGCACATTTAAGCATAATAATAGCACTAATGGCTTTGTTTTAGAGTACAAGTGTGCACTTGTTTTGTAACTTCTTTTTAGTAGGTGGATGTTCGCTTGATCTCTGTTTTATACAGACAAGCTTTTAAGTTATGAAGACACAGCAGCTAAAAGCTCACTGTACTCATCAAAATTTTAAAGCGGAGTGTCAGCAGACAAACCCGTTTTGTCACCCCACAGTGATGATTACTCCCTTCACTGCTGATGTCGTTCTGTTGCGTCTTTACCTTGTGTTTTCTTCTCCCTCATTTATTTCCTCACTCTCTTTGTCTCCAGGAAATTGTGTTTACTGCCAGTTGTTCTCTTCTATATGCAGGCTGTCAACCGATGGTGCCCTTGAATCGCGACCTTGACGGAAATGATAGACTTAACACTGAGAGTTTTTTTTTTTTAATCAGCAGGCATGTGTGTGAGTGAAGGGTCTTACAAGAGCAAAGGACAATCTATTGGTGAACAAAACTTTATTCAGCCCAAAGTTATCTACTGTTGTTAGTGGTATGTACAGTGTGCACAATAATAATTACTTAATTTGCAATATTTTTTAATCTGCACTGTAAAAAATATCCTATAAAACTTATAGTAACTTACTGGCAATTTTGGCTGCTAATACGACTGTAAATTTACAAGCACACTGTAAATAATTAATTATAATTGTGCTGTATTGTTACATTACAATTGTAATTATTAATTTACAGTGTGCTTGTAAATTTACAGTCTTGCTGGCAACCAAAATTGCCAGTAAGTTACTGTAAATTAATAATTACAATTTACTGTCAAGGCGACGTGGTTACACAGTGAGTAGCACAATCGCCTCACAGCAAGAAGGTCGCTGGTTCGAGCCTCGGCTGGGTCAGTTGGCATTTCTGTGTGGAGTTTGCATGATCTCCCCGTGTTCGCGTGGAACAGAACGTGCTCCGGTTTCCCCCACAATTCCAAAGACATGGGGTACCGGTGAATTGGGTAAGCTAAATTGTCCATAGTGTATGTGTGTGAATGAGTGTGTATGGATGTTTTCCAGTGATTGGTTGCGGCTGGAAGGGTATCCGCTGCATAAAACATATGCTGGATAAGTTGGCAGTTCATTCCGCTGTGGGACCCCAGATTAATAAAGGGACTAAGCTGAAAAGAACACAAATGAATGAATGAATTTACTGGCAAATTTACAGTGTGCTTGTAAATTTGCAGTCATACTGCCAACCAAACTTGCCAGTAAGTTACTGTAAAAAATTTTTTACAGTACTTTTTTTTACAGTGTGTGTACAATGGAATTTCAGATGAAACTTAATTTCATGCATGCAGAGTTGAACGCACAGCCTTTTAAAGTGTACTTTATTTAACACTGTGCATTCAACATGTGTGCTCAACCTTGTCTCTAATGCCTCATTTACACCGAGTGGCTTGTTTCAGTACAGTACAGTACAGTACGATTTGGTACAGGTCATTCTTGCACAAAGATGAAAGCCTTAGGGGCTTTTGGGTCTTTTGTGCACTCAAGTTCATTATTTCAAATGTAAGCGTATGCAAATAGATGCACATGGATTACACACTTTTAGATGAGACACGTGTATGGCCTTTCTGTTCTTGCTTTTTGGCATGCGGCTGTTTGTCACAAAAAGACCACAAGCTTTGTTGGAGCATTGTTCATTGCTGTGCACCATCATTGCATTATTACAGTGTACTTCCTGTGTTGTTGTTGCCCTGGCTAGTTGTACGTATCAAGTGACAATTATCTGTAAACCAATAACGTTCATAGGCGAGTCTAGCTCCACCCTTCTGGTACTGTGCTGTTGAGATAGGTAACATTACAAAAGGATCCCAAAAAAGTGGTACGATACGGTTTGCTATTTTGGTACTTCTGACAATGGAAATGGAAATAAATGTGTAGTGGAAAGGAGCCATATGTTTGTGTTTTTTCTTTCCAGCACTAGGAACAACAAACTACCGAAGTTGACAAAATAAATATGTGTGTACATTGATGGGTGCCTGTATGAGGGGATATATAGATAACCAAAATATATATTTAAATGAGTATAAATGATTGTTTTCCTCTCATAACTTTTGGAACGAAAAAGCACAGATACTGGACAAGGATGAATCTTTGTAGTCTGCGTGTGTCCAGCGCTATATTGTACACATTATCACATATCAGGATGTGTATTCGAGTACATACATAGGTCAATTTAATAAGGAATCATACTGTACTTGGCCTTTATTGTCCTGTAGGCACTCACATGCCTTTTCTGTTTATTTAATCTCAGCTGGTTTGCACATTAATGGAGTAACATCCTCTCAGATCTTGAAATCTTGCATGAAAAACCTCGCATATTTAATACATTAGAACAAAAGCCCTCAAAAGAAATCAAATAAACAATCACAAATTCATGATGATTTATCAAACTATGAAAAGCACAAACAGCCATTAATTGTGTCCAGGCATGACTCTCTCCATGCCAAAAAAGAAAAAAGAAAAAGACTTCCCACACAGTGTGGCGTGCTGGGAAAGGGGTGCAAAGCTGCCGAACATGTGGTGGTGTCTAATCACGCTGCACTGTTATCCCATTAAAAACCGATGCTGTAATTTCATTTATGAGACAGAACAGCAGTTGTCCTCCTAAGCAGGAAACAAATGAGATAAATATCTGTTTATCTCAACACTCTGACGTTAAGTATATTAAGCAACGAATTAAATCTATTAGATATGTTAATTTGAATGTGTGCATGGGTGTGAAAGTCACTTTGAAATCTATTCGATCGGCTTGGGAAGGATGAGTAAAGATGCCCCTATTAATAACAATGCCGGAACGTACTTCATGTTCAGGAGATTGTCAAAGGAAATAAAGTGAAAAGTTTCTAAATTCAGGTAGTGGTTAGAGCAAAAATATGAAACCAGTAAAGGGTAATATGGCATAAATCAGGACTATCCAAACTTTATTTAATTTTTTAATGATTTTTGCAGAAAATTCATTTATTCATTTTCTTTTCGGCTTAGTCCCTTTATTAATCTGGGGTTGCCACAGCAGAATGAACCGCCAACTTATCCAGCATATGTTTTACGCAGCGGATGCCCTTCCAGCTGCAACCCATCACTGGGAAACATCCATACACTCATTCACACTCATACATTCATTCATTCATTTTCATTTCGGCTTAGTCCCTTTATTAATCTGGGGTCCCCACAGCGGAATGAACTGCCAACTTATCCAGCATATGTTTTACGCAGCGGATGCCCTTCCAGCTACAACCCATCACTGGGAAACATCCACACACACCCATTCACACACATACACTACGGACAGCTTACCCAATTCACCTTACCCAATTCACCCAATAGCGCATGTTTTTGGACTGTGGGGTAAACCGAAACACATGGAGGAAACCCACGCAAACACGGGAAGAACATGCAAACTCCACACAGAAGTGCCAACTGACCCAGCCGGGGCTCGAACCAGCAACCTTCTTGGTGTGAGGCAATTGTGCTACCCACTGCACCACCATGCTGCCACTTTTGCAGAAAATGTTATTCTTTAATAACGTTATTCTTTAATTTAATATGATATACATTTTCATTAATTGTTACATGAAAAAGATGCCATTAATGACATGAATTAATTTCATTAATTAAAAATAAAAATGTTATGTTAAATAAATAAATGAAAAAATAATAATTAAATGAAATATAACAATCTGAAGTAGAATTATAAGAAATTATATATTTAATAAATTCAGAAACCTATGCTGATGATCAATGAAATTAATTGTTATTAATTCATATATTCCATTACTCATTACATATATAATTTGACTGTAAAAAAGACTATTCCGCTATGGCAAAAAAATGCTGGAGAAATTGACAGTTCATTCTGCTGTGGCCAGCCACCCATGATAGAACAGGGAATAAGCCGAAAGAAAGCGAGTGAGTGAGTGAAGTAATACCAAATAGAGTTTTCCATTCATTCATTCATTCATTCATTTTCATTTCGGCTTAGTCCCTTTATTAATCTGGGGTCGCCACAGCAGAATGAACCGCCAACTTATCCAGCATATGTTTTACGCAGCGGATGCCCTTCCAGCTGCAACCCATCTCTGGGAAAAATCCATACACACCCATTCACACTCATGCACTACGGACAATTTTTTTTTAGCTTACCCAATTCACCTATACCGCATGTCTTTGGACTTGTGGGGGAAACCGGAGCACCCGGAGGAAACCCACGCCAACACAGGGAGAACATGCAAACTCCACACAGAAACGCCAACTGACCCAGCCGAGGCTCGAACCAGCGATCATTTACATCGTGCTGTGAGGCGAACGTGCTACCCACTGCGCCACTGTGAGGCCCTAGAGTTTTCCAATATATGTTAAAGTAACTTGCAGTTAATCAAATAAAATATTTTATTACAGCATTAATGTAATTTCTTTTACATTTTTTTGTACAAATCAAAACATCTATGGTCAGCAGAAAAAAAAGTGGTGTAGTGGACATCTTACCCAAGGGGCGCATCTTTTGCCATCTTCACCTATTTGTGTGAAAAAGAGAGAATTATGTGCCATATTGTGGGAGGTAGCCTTCAGCAGTCTTCCACAGACAGGTGATTCTTTTGTTTTATCTCAGAGAGAACGAGGGGTGAACGCCTGCTTTAAACTGACAAAACACTGCAGTCAAATATCACATCATACACACACATCCGCACACACTCCATTTCTCTCTATCGCTACTGTCAGAGCTGGATGTCTCTTCCCATTACATCAATCCTTCATTTCTCTCCTCTCCTGTTCCATCTCTCCCGCCTCTCCTCCTTTGTTTGTCCTCGCCTTGGTCCGTACCGAGAGAACAGACATTTTGCCGTCGCACACTGAAAACCCTGTTCTCACTTCCACAACACTATCTTTTAATTAGCATCCACTTCTTTACAATTAATTTCTCTCCATTTTCTCAATTAGCATAAGCATATAACTAGCAAATCTTTGCATGCGCTAATTTTATATTCACTATTAAGGGGCTTATTAGAGCTCATATTAAATTAAGGAATGAAAAGTCGCCTAAGAAAGGGAAAGTGGAGTGTGAGAGAAGTGTTGTTTAATGCATAATGTCCAATGTTTTAGTTCTTATTGGTTAATAAGATCTGCGTGCATCTGCAAAGTGCATTAAAAATAACAATGTGATGAATTCGATTCTATTTACAGTCTTTTTGCTTTTTAGCAAGGTGTTTAGCTTTGGCTTTTGGCAAGATGCACCCATTTTGATGTATTAAAGGCACACTGAATGTTTTGCTAATTAAAAAGTTATACTCATAAAAAAAGCACTTTGGGAAATGTCATTAAAATGATATATACTCACATAAAATGAAGACCCTGGATGATTTAGTGTTAAACTGGGATGAGATGGGGTTGAATCCAAGATTCTACATTTCATAAATTTGTGGACTGTAAGATGGAGGAAAACCGATGAAACATCAGATAAACAATTCAGGTCTAAAGCATGGCAGTTAGTAAATGCATTTCATTAATCCACACCACTAGGTGTCAGTATCAAAACCCTTGATACTATGCTATGCTACTGGGACGAATAAGAATGATTTCCACTTTTATGCCCAATTTCACTTAACTTGCAGTCTTCCTCCAAGTGTTACTTACAATCTTTCTCCAAGTTTCTTATCGATTGTCTCGTGGAAGATTGTTCTGAACTTATATCATCATGGTCTTGGCAGACGTGAACAGCAAGGGTACATAGTGGCAGAAATAAATGGGTTGTGAGCAGAAAGTTAAAATGATGAATGGGACACTCCACAGTATTGTTGACTTGTAGCGGCCATTGTTACACCCAAGTTTGTGAGACTAAAATTGTGCCATTTGGGATTGGTCCTTTCTCACAAACATCCCTAAAGCATTTCCCCATTTCATTTTTGAGTTGCAGTCTACTTCATGAAGTTAACCCCTTAGCTTTCCACTTTTCCGCCCAAGGTACTCTGACCATCAGTCAATTGGTGAAGTTCCTCGCCACTGTCGCCACTGGCTTGCATGGCTCGGGAATTGTGGAGCTGCGCATCGATGGATTTGCTCTTCAGTATTTGGACTTTCAGCAGTGAAAGTTTAACCACACTGAACTGAACTAAACTGAACTTAAACTCTGAAAACTGTACTGACACTGTTTCAATTTACTATAATTTCCTATGTTAAGCTGCTTTTGACAATCTACATTGTAAAAGCGCTATAGAAATAAAGATGAATTGAATTGAATCAGTTACAGGAATGCTAAATTGCTAATGAGTTCAGTGGGTTCCTGTTCAGCCTATTGCAAGGTTTCCGACAGTAGTGGACACTTGTGCAATTTCAATCCTTAGTTCAGTAAGATCAGCAGTGAGTCAATGGAATAGAGAAAAGTTAACAAAGAATGGGTATAGAAAAATTAAGTGGAGCATAGCCCAAAATTCCGCTAAATTTATACATTGTGACCCATTCTTAAAGGTTAATCCCTATGGCCCAGAATTAGAGCTTCAAGTTGATGAAGTGAAAAACAGACCACAAAGATTTTGAAATGCACCTCTCCATTAATACAAAGTGTCACGAATTGTCCATCTTTAATTCGGAAAGGCTGTTTTATAAGTGGCGGGTTTTGAACATTTCTATATGGATTGCAAATTTCAATATGGTCCCTATGATTGTTTTCAATTTGAAGCACCATTTGGAAATGTATTTGTCCCATTTGGGCCAAATCCCAAATAACACCCTATACACTTCCTCTGAATCCATACAGTATTTTCACGAAATAATGCCACTTTGACTGTTCGGCAGAAGTCTGTCTAGAGCTTTCCTCTGTGCAAAGTGATATACGAGACACCCTTGTTTCATGCACTTAATGGATGTGTGCATATGGTGCAAGTCTGCAAGTTCACATGTAGTGTGCAATTTGGGGTTGGACAATGGAATATGGCAATATTTGAGGGTACCGTCGTTTGCAAAGGGGGCTGAAACCACAGTGAACATGATCAAAAGCACCCATTCAGTCCCATAATCAACTGATGCAAACTCAATAGATTGCCGCTAGAAAATATAAGTGCACCGTGAATGTGAATGACTCTATTTGTTCAGTTACTGGGAATAGTGAAATGGGGTGTTGGGGCAATTTTGGATAAAGCCTTAAGTAGTTCATTTAAAATTTTCAACAATCTTATTTGCACATACTCTGTCACAAAAACTAAAGCTTTTATGTTGTCCTTGTTGTTGTTGTTGTTACAATTTTGTTGCTAGAACATTATGGTATAAACAAACCTATGTCTGCAAATGTTATGTAGAAAAGTGTTTTAAAGAATGGTTAAACTAATTTTTTCTTGTTTGAATTCCATCTATTGTCTGGACTTACAAATCTGTTCTTATCCTTGCAGATAAACAACAACATGCAACCAATCATTATTTGTAGACCCATGACCCAACCAATCATTTCAGAGACAGTGGGAGGGATTAGTTCAGGCTATATATACACACACCAACAGTAGGATTTCACTTGGGTCACAGATTTCAGTCAATCTTTCCTATCTCAGTGTCTAATAACCAATGTATATTCACAGTCATGGGCAGCAGTCTTGTTATTTTAGTCTGTGAGTTTGCAGTGTTGACACTTTTAGTACAAAAGCTCAGAGTTTGTAGTGCTGACAGTGATGTGTGCGCGCTAGGTTTCTAAATAAGTTGTTGACTCAGGAAATTACTGAAGTGAAGAAAAAACTACTTTCCTAATGTTTGACCTCCAAACAGTAAAAAGGTCAGAGTACATATACTAAAAAATGAGGCGGTTAATTAGTATGTAAATAAAGCTTTTGTTGTTTTTTAAAAGTATTAATATGTTTGTCAAACTATAATTCATGGAATCAATTATGATATGTTTCGTACTGTAGTTTAGAAATGTCACAATAAAACCCATTTTTATAGCATCAAATAACTAAATAAAAGCAAACATATTAGGAAACTAACATACTACCTAAATGAGGTAAACCATTTGAGAGATTTTGGGATATTTGACCTGTCTTGCAGCCAGTCACCAGTGGGTGATCAAAATGTTTTGGACTCACTTTTCAGGCACGCTATATGGAATGTGGGGAAGATGCAACAGTATATTCTGCTTATTTTTGTCTCCATTTTTTGTTTTCACTGTAAAATAGAACAAACAGTAGGGGAACCAGCTGATATGTTGGTTGTTCTCCACATTTATTGTTTCTACTGATGTCACGTTTTATCATATTGAGATATTGTATCAGAGGAATTGTGAAATAATTATTACAATCAGCAGGTCTGAGAGTCTCAAGATCTATTTGACTTAACAAAAATTGAATGAAACTGTCATGCATTTATCTCCCACATGATTACAATTAGTTAAAATTGTCTAATTTGTCCAAGGCTTTAGTTTTCCTTTATTCATTCATTCATTCATTCATTTTATTTTCGGCTTAGTCCCTTTATTAATTGGGGGTTGCCACAGCGGAATGAACCGCCAACTTATCCAGCATATGTTTTACGCAGCGGATGCCCTTCCAGCTGCAACCCATTACTGGGAAACATCAATACACACATACATACAATATCATTTACACACATACATACACTACGGACAATTTTTTAGCTTACCCAATTCACCTATACCGCATGTCTTTGGACTTGTGGGGGAAACCGGAGCATCTGGAGGAAACCCACGCAAACACGGGGAGAACATGCAAACTCTACACAGAAACGCCAACTGACCCAGCCGGGCCTCGAACCAGCGACCTTCTTGCTGTGAGGCGATTGTGCTACCCAATGCGCCACCGTGCTGCCTAGTTTTCCCTTATTCACATTTTATTGCCAATTGTTTGTTACCATACAATAGTTACAAATTATGTTCTCCTGCACCTTCTTTGTTAACCCATGTGTATTTAAGTGCTGAATTTGTTACTGTCCACCTTCTGTTCTAGCATTTTTAATACCCTTTAATACTGTTTTAGATATGAAAATAAATTGTCTTGTTCACAAGCCTTATGCCCAACAAAGAGATGCTTTATCATTAGTCTGCCTTTAATGGCAGAATTGCACAAAACATTTGGTGATGTTTTCTAAATGTTGAGAAAAAAACTATTGTACTGTAAAAATTGTATGACATTCATTTTCCTTAGGCTAAGTCCCTTTATTCATCAGGGGTCGCCTGATACACACTCATTCACACACATACACTACGGCCAATTTAGTTTATTCAATTCACCTATAGTGCATATCTTTGGACTGTGGGGAAACCGGAGCACCCGGAGGAAACCCACGCCAACACGGGGAGAACATGCAAACTCCACACAGAAATGCCAACTGACCCAGCCGGGACTGGAACCAGTGACCTTCTTGCTGTGAGGCGACAGTGCTAACCACTGAACCACTGTGTTGGGACAAACAATCTTGTAACTTGAATGTAACTTGTCATGAAATTTGCATGTTTCCATTACTTTTATCTTCACTTCACAATTTCAGTTTGCGCAATGTTATGGGTAAAGAAATACAGCTAATGACGAACAATGAAAGACCTTTGCAAGTTTTGTTTCTTCTATTCCATTGCCATTTCGGTATGAGAAATGTCAATTATTTATTGTGTGTGACCTGTCCGATTGACAATTTTGCAAACCTGTTTGACTGATTAGATCAAAACATTGATTCATTTGTGATCCTGGCAGTAGTTCTGAGTCTAAGCACTAGACAGCTATTCTGCACAATTTGATTTCTGAAGTGCGATCAGAGAAAACGATTCTCATGTTGGTATATGTCAATTCTATTGACACACAAGCATTTATCTGTTAGATTTTACTCAGGCACAGTGGTATATCAGTGATACTTCTGAATCCTGCTGCTATATGTATTCACTCTGGGCTGTCTACCTTTGTCTTGTATATTGCTAATATAGATCTGTTTCACCTCTCATCATCTTTCTTTTCTGGACATGACAATACTGTTTCAGCTGATATTTACACAATCATGTCTGACAATAACATTTTCACATGTCTCATATATCAAGCTTTTTATTGACACTTTGTTTCCTTGGTAACCAAGTTATGTAACTTTTAGAAAGTGTAAAAGCTAATTTTCTTTTTGTAGTCAAGATGACTCGATTCAGTGCATTGGCTTTCATTCTGTTTATAATTTAATAGAATTTTAGTTATTGAATGTTACATAGGCTATCTGAACAGTCTCAGCTTCAGGACAAGACTTGCTGTAAAGATGTACCATGGTGCATTGTGTTATGAAACAAACATTGATATTCTAAAATAACACAGCCATCAATAAACTCGCCATGTCCATTGTTTGCTTAAAAGCACTAAAAACTTGCGTGGGACTCTCTTGAAACACTAATGTTCTGCTGTCAGTGACACAATATAACAGCCAGTATGAGTAATTTAGCCCAAAGCTGCACTCATGGCGGGACAAGCGCCTCTGCTGCTGAGGGCACACATTATGAAATGTGCTGAACAGAGCGTTCAGGCTCTCATTTGCATGAGTTGTTATTGTTCGAAATGATAAATAAATTGAAAGCGCAGATGAAAAATGGCCATCCTCGATAAGACAGAGTATGTTTCTAGTGGAGCATGAAGCTAATCTGAAGCTTTTCTCCTTTCACCATTACCCATAATGCAAAAGAGACAGAACGCACCCGGATAAAAAAACACGCTGATGGCTTTCTGCCGCCTTCTCATTTTTTTTGGCTCCGCAAAGATGCGAGGAGATTGCATAAACCTCTGTGTGGTGGTATTTCACTCACTTGAAAATCTAAACCGGTCATCCGATTCGGAAACAGTTTGCAAATAAACAGGTTGGTTTATTGATTTAGTGGAAGTTTACTTTTGCGAGTGACATTTTATGCTCTTTATATTGCCTCTTCAGAGCTGTTAATTTGTCACTGTTGGGCAGATAAAAGTATCGATGCAAAAGAGAATGTCAGGTGGTGAAGAATCTTTTTACACAAAAAGCATGAAAAATAATGGCTGACCAAAGGTGCCAGACGTGATCATTATAATTGTCCTGGGTTAGGTACTAGAGTAAAAAAAAATCTTTCTTTTTTTAAATATTCAATTTAACTGAAACTTATTAGTAGATGGAACAGGGAGTTAATCAAATCCCTTTATAATTTTAAGAGTGTCCAATCAGTCCAGACCAATCACCTCTGATTTTACCAACAGGTCTTGATTAACGTTAATCTGAATCCCGAACAAAATCACAAGCCTAATCAAATTCAACATTCACCAGGAGTCGTTGTGCAGATCATTACCAAATCCTCTTGACTTTGTCTCAGGTCATTTGAGCCTCAAATTAGACTTCTTTAGATTAAGAGAGCAGCCATGAGATCGGTGTGTTTGGCTAATGACATTAGTCAATCTTAAAAGGGTTGCCAGATCATTGGACCCGTATGAGTTTTTAAATGGATCCCGGAGAAAAGTCTGCCATGTATAACAAGAGTTTTCCGCCCCTCCCTGTGGGCTTTTGCCAGCTGCGGTGGGAGAGGAAACGTTGGCAGCAAGTCTTCGCCTAAAGAAGCAACATCCATCACACTTGTTTGTCTTTCAGCTCGGCCATTTTGGCAGACATGAAGAAAACCCTTCACCAATTGTGAAACAACAGCAGCATGTCTTGAGTTCCTCTCCACCGAGTCATTGACAAATCACTGGCTCTCGAAAACTGCCACCACCCACCTTAACCGAAAAACACATTTCTCGCTCTCTCTCCTTCCCTTCCCGAGGGTCATGAGGTTGTCTGGCTGACAAAGATGGCTGGGATAAGATTTCTCTCAATGGGACCTGGACACATGATAGACAGCACATGACTAAAGACTTCAGCCACTGACGGAAAGAGAGAGAAAGAGGAGGATAGCAAAGGGAGAGAGAGAAGAGAGATTCTTGCACACACACACACACACACACACACACACACAAAAGGAAAGTGATGCGTCGAGAAAGAGACAGGCCGAAGGAAAGGGAGAGAACAGAGACGGCTGTGTGTGTGTGTGTGTGTGTGTGTTGTGGTGTCATCAGCAGACGTGTATCTGAGGCACACAATGACTGTCTGCGGCTCCAGCCTGATGTTGGTATCAGAGCGATTGTGCTGCTCCAGGGGGAGCCTGTGAGCTCTGGGACTGAGGGAGTCACGCCGAGGGTAACGGAGTCTTTAGAGATCCTGCTTTCTGTGGAAATGCATTGGAGACGTTCGGTGCAGAAAATCCTCTGAAAGACTTTAGGACAAAGGCGTATCATTTGGCCTGTGTGTGTGGTCTTCATATGTTTTTGCAATGGTATCATGTATTTTATAAAATGCTGTATAGCGTATGGATGTTTCTGTACATTACAGTTCACATTTAGGCTGGGTTTTTACATGTTTTTGAAAAATGTCTCACCATATATACAGTACTTCTTTACAAATGTGCAAAAAAAAAATAATCAAAATTTAAAAATCATTTAAAAAGATCATCGTAAAAATTCATATCATAAATGTGGAAATTTAGAAATGGCAACAACACCAGAAATGTGATGATCTGACATACCTTTAATTTAGTCTTAATGTAGTTTATATATATATATATATATATATATATATATATATATATATATAT
>CAIGQW010053747.1:11715559-11727872 GCA_903798125.1 Danio choprae
ATATTTTTTTTTTTTTTTTCCATTTTTAACTGAAATGTCAGTAAAGACATGTACATTGTTAATATTTCAAAATATTGTACAACAGCAAATTATATTATTATATTATAAAGTTATTGTAAAGTATAGAAAATTGTTGTAAAGAGGCAGCACTCCAGCATGATTAGTATTATTTACAATATAGATATTTTAAAAGTATAATTAAGCATTAATCTAAGAACATTTAACACGATTTATGAAAAATAAATTGTGACACTTTACAATAATGCATTTACTAGCATGAACAAACAATAAACAATACATTTATAAGAGTATTTCAATTCAATTCAATTCAAGTTTATTTATATAGCGCTTTTTACAATATAGATTGTGTCAAAGCAGCTTAACAAGTTCAAGTAAAGTCTTTGTTAATGTTAGTTAATGAAAATATACTTTTTCATTGTTGCTTTATTCAATTCAATACAACTCAAGTTTACTTGTATAGTGCTTTTCACAATAATTACCTTTCCAAAGCAGTTTCACAAAAGTTGCATATCATTACATTACAGTCAAAATCAGAAAAGTTAAGGAGTTGTGTAAAGGGTTGGCAGTAAATAAACGTATCCTGCAGTTCAAGAGTTCACACTTAGCTGATGATTGATTATAAAGCTTGTTTGGCATGCTGTCCCGGGAGAGAGCCCTGAGCTCATAGATCTTCGAGCCTGGGGCTCCCTCGCGTTTGCAAGGCGAGAGGTGAGTTTGAGCTCAGGTAGATCTCGAGAACTCCCCTGCTGTAGTAGCTAATGAACAGATAGTGATTGCTCTTGAGATGACTACTTACTAGGAGCATGTCTATGATGCAGATTTGGATTAGTCAATTAACTTAAACTCCACACAGAGACGTCGGCTGGCTTGGTAAGGACTGGAACCAGTGACGTTCTTGCTGTGAGGCAACAGTGCTAACCACTGGGCCACCGTGCCACCCATCTAGGAAAGGAGGAGTAGGGGTGGAAGGGGGAATTCTTCAAAACGAAGATGGCTGCGATATTGAACTTAGGGTATTTATAGTGGCTTAGGAATCGTCTGATTGGTGAATCATAAATTGGATAATGCGTGACAGCCGCAAGCAATCATAAGCACGTGATCCTCTCGAAATTAGTTTATAAATAAACTTCACTTATACAGTATATAGTGTCCTTCCAAAAGAAATGATAATTGTAATAATAATACATGTTCAATGAAGTTAAATGTTTGTTGTCCTCAAAGATCTCAGATAGTTGCCATCATCTCCTTTATTCCTCGCTGGGTTGGCATCATTCATGTTGACTCATGGTGCAACAACTAATGTCAACAAGCACCACATTTGAGTTTAATAATTCATCAGTAAAGGTTGATTAATAAATGAAATACAAGCATTGTTCATTGTTTGTTCATGTTACTTAATACATTAACTAACATTAGCTATGTCTTCAGTATTGTAATGTGTTACTAAAACAAAGTATTCGTTAATGAGAATAGAAATAATCATTTATAAAATAATCATAAACATAAAGAATAGAAGCTATAAATAAAGAATACAAATAATGTTGTTTCCCATGCAAATAATTTTATTTTAGTGATTGTTTAGATGTTGTTACTGGAAAACAAGATAAACACTGATTAAGATGTTTACTCATCACTTGTATGTCCATTTAAACTCTATATTCCGACTCGAGGTCACACTGCACTCTCAAACGCTTTGCTGAAGGCAAAACAAACTCATCGAGTCGCTAATGATGATCACATTTCTGCAGAGTATGTAGCACCTCTGGCTTTTCTGGCTCTTCCATCTGCTGTGCACCAGAAAACAAACAGCGGAGATGCACATTAGACCCCTACAGCTACAGTTCATTGGGAGATGCTCCAATTTTTTTTTCTTCCGATGTTACAAGTGCTAATCTAATAATGACAGGGAGGAAAATTACACCGCGCTGGTTGTCACAGTGCCTTGAACCCGGAGGATTTCAGCTTTTGTGAATGAAGTGTGAAAGCCTGAAACAAATCCCTATTACATGTCATTAAGCGGGTGAAAATGAGAAGCGTAGGGGGCAGAAAGAGATGGAGGAATGAACGAAGGCGGGTGGAGGACACATTAAGTGGAGTTTAAAATTAAAGTTCGTTCGAAGTGTTTTCAGATAATCCTTCTCTTGCTAACTCTCTCACAAAAAAACAACAACTCTCTCTCTAATCAGTACGAATGGTTAAATATCTCCTTTTTCATTTAAAGCTTCTTACAAAGTCCATAAGTCTCAAGTTCACAATTTTTTCCTTAATCTGTGATTCTCAACTGGTGGGTCACGACTTTAAACGCAGTAAGAAATGTCCTACTTCACACTTATGAAATTGTGATAATGAGCCTGTTGCATTCAAGTGTTTTGTTGTTGAAAAAGATAAAAATGCAGCATCTAATTGGTTGACAGCCATATTGGTAGATCTCATTGGTTAACAACTATTTTGTATGAGTCAAATGTAATGTTATGGTTTATGAAGCTGATTGTGACTGATTAGTCACATACATGTAAGCCTATATATTTGCATAGCCAAAGTTTTACTACAAGTATCATAAGGTTACAGGTTACAGTACAAATCTATGTTTTTGAGGGGTTTTAGTTAAAAAAAAATTTAATCTTGCAATGCCATGTTTAAACTTTACACCAACTAGGAAACTCAGGTATCAAAATTGTCTCTAAAATAATAGTGTTCTATTGAAGCTTGAATTTATAATAATTCTGATTAAGTGTAAATGCAGCATAAGTTCTAATTATGTGATGTAACTATAACTGTAGTCTAATATGCCTATATGTTTATAAAAATCATAATTTCACATTTAATTCAGTTTGTTACTTTCTGTTACTTTATAATTCTGAAGAATTAGCAATTTCTTAAATACATTTCTGAGAAATCTAAGAAAAATCGATTTTTTTCAATGTCTATTAATATTTACATCATATGATATGTTGTATTAATGTTAGGGCTAACAAATGATTCAAATCTGCAATCTTATTAATTAGGTGATGTGATGATCAAATGAATCACAGTTTAATCACACGTTAAATTTGCCTGAGAAATGATCCCCAAAAGTAAAACATAAAAGCCGTTATAGTTTTAAATGTAGCAAGCATCATATATATATTCATTCATTTTCTTTTCGGCTTAGTCCCTTTATTAATCTGGGGTCAATTTCTATGATTATTTATATATAAATAATCATAGAAATGTGAGAACATTGATATTAATTGATTAAAATTAAAATTGTATCTAATTAAAATGATATCTAATTAAGTTGACCTAATTAATATTGCAATATCAAGTATTATGATTAATAATGTTACAGTATTAGACTTCAGTTATTTCCAGTCAAACATGACATTGAACTTAAATGGAGCTGCTTTCACCTTCAGCACAGGTCTGGCCAAGAATAGCCGACAGAGGTTGCTTGATTGACTTTCTCTGTGAAGGGTAATTGATTGGCAGGGATTACGTGGAAAGGCTTGGGCCTTGATAAAGCAAGAGGGGAACCGTGGCTGAGCAGCCAAGTGATTTGTCCTGTCCATACATGTCCCTGTCTCACTTCATTACCGTATGGCTCTTACCTCCCCGTCTGGCCAGCACAGCACGAGGGTATTTGTTACATCCTGCTGCACTCATTGCCTTCTCTCTTGATTAAAAAGTACCTACTTCACTTCTCTCACTCCTTTCCACCCCAAACTGAGATGTAAGGCTGGAGAAGGGACAACCACAGGGGAGCCTGTGGATAAATATTTATTTAATAGCTGCCAAATGCTCTCTTTTATTGTTGGTCACTGCTGAGATGGGCAGAGGGAGAAAGACTTCTTTATGAGGCAATCAGACAAAACGGGCTCATAAATCACATGCCGACCAGCAAGCTGCCACGTATCAATGAGGGGGTCGTTGAGGTAATGACACAGACTGAGAAAATGTTCCCAGCATGAAAAAAATCACATACAATTACAGTTCGTGCATAACTTTGTTATTTTTGGAGATTACAAGGGCTCTTAGCTTAAATGTGCTATAGATGAATACAGATTATGAGGGTTAAAGTGGCCTGTTTCAACGTACTTGAAAAAAAAATTATTCATTTTTTTTGATTGCCACTTTATATGATGGAATTAGTCAATGACTTACAGCTTCCAGGTCTTTTAAAACTTGAAGGAGTGGGTTAAAGAGATGTCTGCACTTTATTATTATTATTATTTTTAACTGCACTGTAAAAATATCTATTAATTAACAATTGGGATGACATTTAGTGGTATTTCATTTCAACATAAATTGTCAGTAGCTTGATATTTGCTTTTTCAAATTTAATTATGGAATCTTGATCTCTGCTCCAACAAGTTGTAGAGTTGTTGGTTTCAGTAGTATGATTTTGTGGAAAATATTTGGATATGCATGTAGACTTCCTATTCAACCTTTTTGACAGTTACTTTGTGTGTAGATATTTACATTTGAGCATATAAAAACTATATAGATTGAAATGTTTTTATTTTTTTAATGGGATGTGTGAAACAGAATGCACTATGTTAACTTGCTTTACTATCTATTGAAGTCCACGTTTTCTACTAATAAATGACTAAGCTTCTAATTATAGGGTAGAGAGCTTTAGTAGTTACAAAAGTCTGAAATGTGCATTTTCAGATATTCATAAGTGCTATGGATTGTACTGTGTTGGTAAAACTTCTCAATCTCAATGTTTGCAATGAAAACTTTAACACAATTCGTAGATGCCAGTCACTCGAATCTTCTTACTGTGAGACAGCAGAAACATCCTTCGAAAACATGGCCCAGATTCATGCTATATTTATTCAAGGAAGATGGAATTCCACATTTGCTGAAAATCTCACGAGCTGTTTTCCGCTCTCCTGAGAGATGCCAGAACTTTTGCCAGTAGATTTGCAGCAGGTTTGTCCTTGTGTGTGCTTGTTCGTGTACGTGGGGTGTTGAATGTGGTGTAAAGTTTGCTGTTGAAGTTGCAGTGACGGCTGGGATTTGAGGATCTTGAGAGAATACACCTGCGATTACAGCTTTCTCCATGCAGCAGCCGTTTGGAAATGCAAAATCTGCTCCAAAAAACAGAACATTATGAGATTCCCCCAGTGCTGTCTGGAACGTTTGATTCATCTGCAAGTGTTAAAGAAATAATATACTCAAGTCACCATTCAGAATTAAAGCTACCTAATTTTCACTGAAATCTGTTGAATTCTTGTAGTGTTTATGGTGTATCGGTAAGGGAAATTTAGCTTTTTTTGGGCATGCAGCTTTAAAAATGTTTCATCTGAGCTTTTGTCTAATGGCTCAGTCACTTTAGCTTGACATGGAGAAATATAGGCCTATTTGTCACACTGATAGGTCAAGCATTTAAAGTAAAGAAAATACAGTAGCATAAATGCTATACCATAAAAGCTAAAGTAATATCAATAAAACGTTGACAGAAGACACGTGAAGTATTTGTTGATAAAAAATAAAGGGCAGAAGCAACAAAATCCCTGAGGGTCCATAATAACCTATATTTAAAATTCTGTTAGCTTGGTTGAGTTGTTTTGCGAGGGTCAAAGGTCATTTAAATGAACTATGCATGAATGCCAATGAATGTCTGCTGGCTGTCTTTATCGCTCAGACAAACAATAATTCTTGTCTGGTACGTTTCTTGTCATCCTTTGTGTTTTCTCCTTGTGACTCACTCAGCCATTGTGGTTTATATCACTTAGCTTGTTTGCATCCTATTCATGTGAGCTTGTAAATTTGGCATTGCACTGAATTGAAAAAAAAAAGATGCTTTAACACATTGATTGCACTCTGTCTGTGCTGCCATTGCAGTCTATTACAGGCTAGCTGTAATGCTAACGGCATGGACCATACAGTTAATGGCTGCCCATTAGAGATTATTTTACTACTTAGGTTGAAGTTATATTAAAGGTCAGGGGCTTCATGTACTGTATGCACAAAATGAGCAGCACAAAAGGCCCCTGACCTTTGGATAACTTTAAATAATCCAGTCAAAAACGTAAATCGTTAATGGGCTGCCATTATCTGTGTGGTCAGAAATGTTAGCATTACAGACAGTCTATAATTGATTGTAATTTTAGCATGCACAGGCTATAATCAATGAGGGGACTTCTACACACATTTCATTTATTACAGCACATCTAGCTTAAAGTTAACAGTTAAGCACTAATCATTATCCAGGTGATGTAACAGCACATTAATTTTATGTCTACTGTAACAAAAGGTGGTAAAGTATATTGTGTATGAAACTTTACCTATGCCATTCTTCAGTGAAAGACTGCTTTAACAATCACAAGTCATTAACAACTCTAATGATCATGATCATGAGAATAATGAAGGCCATGTGCTGAAACTGTGCTTTAAATTACAAAAGAAAAAAAAAAACAACAACTCATCATCATTGGAATCAGCTAAAAGGTTTGCCTAAATTTTTCAAAATATCTTTGTTTGTTTTTAGCAGAATAAAGAACATGATACTCGTTTGTAGCAACTTAAGACTCAGAGAATGGTGACATTGTATTCATTGTTTGGTTCCATCTTGCATTGACAGCTAAACTTAGCCTTTTGTAGTGTCTCTACCTCAGAAGGCTCAGACTATACTTGTACAATTATAAACTATGTAAAATAACACCTGCTTGTAAATAAACAGCATCAGTTTATGCCATTATGCAACAGGAAGCTTGCGCTCCAGACTTGCTGTGAACTCGCTCGAGATCGTTTGCCAAAACTGTGAATTAAAGGTTGCAAATAACGTTCGGTTCTTGCACAGACTGATCGTTTTGCTTTATAAAACTTCAATGTATCATCAGAAGCCAAGGGTATTGATTTTGTTTTTGACATGTATAATTTGACTCTGAAAGTGCCGGTAGCTTCTGACTTGCATTTTATGAATCACCAAGAAGCTAACATATTATTTAATACTGTACTGAAATAAGAGTCACCTACAGCTTGGATGGCCTGAGGCTAAGTCAATTGACAGAAAATGTTAGTTTTGGGCGAACTATCCATTCATTATCGTATAGTGCCCCACTTTTTGTATTGTTGAAAATTAGTTTTCATGCAGTGTGTAACACATCTCTAATGACTGAAAACATTTGCACCTGAAAGGGCACTGTATTAAAGTTAATCACTCTCAAAAAGAGAGAGTCGTTTAGAGGAGTAACTCTCAAATGTAGTGAAACATTGCTTTACTGTTAAAAGATGAGGAAACAATGGCTAATGTTAATTTTCATAACAATACCACAGCAACGTGGGATTCATAGTTTCAAAGTTCGTCTTGGAATTTTAAATGACAGATCTATTTTTTTTTTTCTGTGACACTTTTTCCTATTGTACTGACAGAAATGTTAAAAGTAACTTGGTGTGTAAAAACAAGAAATACAATTTTTGTACAAACTACATTTTTGATTGATATATCTCTTTTTTCTATTTATGACAGAGGGTGAACAAAGAATGAATAAATAGCAGGAGCGGTTGGATAAGAGCAGACCTCTACCTTTTTGTTCACTGTAGCATACTACATACTGTATGTATTTACTTGTGTGTATTGTGTTCAGCCTGAACTCACGAGAAAACACAAATATTTTACATTTTGTCAGTTTAGTGGCTAATTCCTACAAATTCATACTAGTTCAGTTGTATGAAAATGTACGATTTTTAAAAGGAGGCGTGGCACCAAACCCCACCCCTGAATCCAACCATCATTGGGGGATAAGCAAATCGTACTAAATTGTGTGAATGAGATCGTACGAATTCATACACATTTTCCACTAAATCAAAAAGTTACGAATTGCCGTGAGATAGTGTTGGTTGTGTTCACTCCATGCATTCTTCTGTAGGTCTTAACTGGCTAAAAAGGCTTTTACACCTTACACGGAATATGCTGCACTATGAAACTCATTCATTTCAGTGGTTTGAGCCACACCAATTAAACACACACAGCAGAGCGCACCTCCGATGAACTTGCATGTGCTCTGCAGTCATTGTTCAAAATAGTTTGTCACTGTGCAGAAATGTGTTAAGGCTGAATGTTTGTTGTTATCACCTGGAGTCATGATGAAGAATAAAACAATATGCTGGTTCCTGCATTGGGCTCACACATATACTGTACTTGCTTGTTTCAACACATAAGCCATGGTGGACATTCTGATTCTGACACACACTGTACGCAGTAAACTTATCACAACAGAATGGCTCATCAGAAGCTGCACATCTTTGGATTTGTTCTTTAGTCTTTGGGTTATCAGCGCTGAAATTTAAATTACACTGAACTGAACTAAACTGAAGTTTAACTCTGAAAACTGGACTGAAGCAGTTTCAATTTACTAGAACTTCTATGTTAAGCTGCTTTGACACAATCTACATTGTAAAAGCGCTATAGAAATAAAGATGAATTGAATTGAATTGTATCAGACCAATCACCACAGATTAGTGTCACGCAAGAAGGGGCTTGGAAAAAATGAATAACTGAACAAATCATATGGGAGTTGTCTGATTAATTAGTTCAAACAAATGCATATTATTAGACAATGAATGTGCTTTCTGACCTTGCGTTCATGTCAGCCTGTTGTTTTGGGGTCCAAATATTTTAAATATTAATTCATAATCCATAATAGGGGTGCTTTAACTAATGAAAAGTTATTGTGAAACATTCACAACATAAATATATGTGCTTTGTTCTCATTGTCTGCAGCTACTGAACGCATGTTAATGGAGAGCCACCTCATGACTGAACAAAGAACCACACAAAAAATTCTAAAATCTCCCCCAAAAAATAAATATATAAATAAAAACTCTTCTGGTGGATGTTGGCCTAGTGTCAGGTTATTATTATTTTCCTCATTTTAGGAGGAAAGATTACAGCTTTAAACCCACATTGGTGCCGATTTAGACTCGATTTTCATAGAAGTTTGATGTCATTCAGACCCGCAGCATGTGTGATGTGAGACAGCTTCAGACAGCCTTTAAAACTTCTGCACCTGAATCATGCTCTCCTGGGAGCTGGAGGCGGCCGATCGGAAGGTATAACAGATGTACGCTTACACACACACACACACACACACACAGAAACATAGTGAGTGATGGCACAGCATTAGGCAGAGTAAAGAGACATAACACGAGTTGGATTTGCATACTGAGATGTTTGTGCAGGCCTCTGGGATCTTATCTTCATCTAAAGTTGGTTGTTGCCAGGCAGCTGCTATATGCTGGTCTAATGGAGACTGTTAATTGAGGGAATGAACCACTATAAAAAGTCATTGGATCATTCTTGAATAATTCCTCCATTATCTTATTCTTTTTTGCTTGGGGACTTTTTTAGCTTAAAGCAACAAGATATTTTTGGTTCACTAGTGCTTTCCACACTTCATTTAACCCTGGATTATCATGGTTGAAAATGTAACAGAGACCAGTAAGGGCTGTTTCAGAAAACCAGACTCTTCTGTTCTTAAGAGGTGTACTATAGTGACAGATGCTAGAGATTGTGGTCTTTTTCATTCTTGTTAGTGCAACCGCCAGAATCGCCAACTCGAATCCCACACAGAGTGGAAGGAGTTACGTATTCACAGCTTTTAACCCTGGGTAAAGGAGTGTATCAGACTTGTGTTTTAGAAGTGGGGTTGTGAGAAGAAATAGAACCACTTTTGCAGTCTTAACCCCACACTGCGGGACAAACTTGTGTTGTGTTAAAATATTACAGCCCCATATACAGTTGAAGGCAAAAATATTATTATTATTAATATTACTATTATTATTATTATTATTATTATTATTATTATTATTATTATTATTATTATTATTATTATTATTATTATTATTATTATTATTATAAAAGAATAATAATAATAATAATAATAATAATAATAATAATAATAATAATAAATTATTTTTAAAGTATATTCCAATATATTATTATAATACATAATTATAATACATGAGAGCATTTTGTACAGTATTTCTTTCATTTATTTATTCTGGTTAAAGCCATATTTCTTTCAGTTTAGCTGGATTAAAAGCAGTTTTAAAAAAAAAACTTAAGGTCAGTATTATTAGCCTTCATAAGATTTAATAACTTATTGTTATTTTTAAAAGTATTGATATTTTTTAAAGTATTAGCTATTCATTTTGACTTCAACTATATATTCATTCATTCATTTTCTTTTCAGCTTAGTCCCTTTATTACTCTGGGGTCGCCACAGCGGAATGAACCGCCTACTTCCAGCATATGCTTTACGCAGCGTATGCCCTTCCAGCCGCAGCCCATCACTGGGAAACATCCATAAACACTCACTCATTCACACCCATACACACTCATACACTACGGCCAATTTAGCTTACCAAATTGACCTGTACCGCATGTCTTTGGACTTGTGGGGGAAACCGGAGCACCCGGAGGAAACCCACGCGAACATGGGAAGAACATGCAAACTCCACACAGAAATGCCAACTGACCCAGCCGAGGTTCGAACCAGCGACCTTCTTGCTGTGAGGGGATTGTGCTACCCACTGCGCCACCGCGTCGCCTCAACTATATATATATGACTGTATATTTTCTTAACCCTATATTAGCCAAAAACAAAACATAGCTGTAACTTCAGTGACACTGATTACAATATACTTATATTTTACCTTATAAGTGTTTGCAAAAAATGTTTAATTGATAAAGATTTAGAAGTTGTGTAATAACCCAGAAACCCTATAAATGAGAGGCAGAGTGCATATGGTTGTTCATTTGCATAAAAACACAGCAAACCATGTCCATATGTGACCATGCACAACAAAGGTCTTAAGTTAAACAGGTATAGTTTTTGCCAATAATCAAAAATACACCGTATGGGTCATACATATACTTTTTTATTTTATTCAAAAAACAAAAATATTTTACGAATATTAAATTAAGATCATGTTCCAAGAAGTAAAAAAAAAGTTCTGTAAATATATCAAAACTCAATTTTCATTTCGAAATGTGCATTGCTTAGTACTTTATTTAGACAATTTAAAGGTGATTTTCTCAGTGTTTGATTGTTCTGAACCCTCTCCTGATATTCTCCCCATATTCTAATTGTTGAATCACAGCCATACTTTGTCAAATCCTAACAATGTATACACTAAAAGAAACCTTATTCAGCTTTCAGTTGATATATAAATGTTAGTTAAAAAAGTATGCTTATTGTGGTTCAAGGTCGCATAAAAAGGCTTTCTTTGCTTTTAAAAGTTGCGTGTTGTGTTCAATCAGTGATGGCATTGACACTGCAAATATACAAATGTTATTGCGAGGTTTAGGAGTGTATGAATATACACTGTAGATTGTTAAACTGATTGATTGTGAATTGTGAAGCAAGATAATTGTTATATAATAAATCATTGTTGACTCGATAACCGTCATATATGTAAAATAAGTTGCTTGGGGTTTTAGAGAGACTGCGTGTATAAAGTGAATCAATTTTTCACATCATAAGTTGTCTGTTTATTTTTTTTTTTTTTGCAATGCATTTCTGCTAGGGTCAAAATGACCTCTGTCAGACACAACAGTACTTGAACAAAAATAAAAACCAGAGATAAAGCTTTCGTAATATCTGTCTGCTGATATTTGATTAAGACAGGGGAACATAAGAAAATAATATGAAGGGGAAAACACAATATTAAAAATAAAATTCACCAAGAAATTGTGTAATTTAAAATAGTTGTAACACACATTTCCGAAAGCAACACAAAATGTTTTTATATCATTATAGATGCCCCAACCCCTTACAACCCCCCCCCCCCCCACCCAAAAAAAGAACATCTAGAAGCAGAAGGATATTAAATAAAAAATACAATAAAAAATTATCAATATATTATATTATTCATTCATTCATTTTCATTTCGGCTTAGTCCCTTTATTAATCTGGGGTCGCCACAGCGGAATGAACCGCCAACTTATCCAGCATATGTTTTACGCAGCGGATGCCCTTCCAGCTGCAACCCATCTCTGGGAAACATCCATACACACCCATTCACATTCATACACTACGGACAATTTTAGCTTACCCAATTCACCTATAGCGCATGTCTTTGGACTTGTGGGGGAAACCGGAGCACCCGGAGGAAACCCACGCCAACACGGGGAGAACATGCAAACTCCACACAGAAACGCCAACAGACCCAGCCGAGGCTCGAACCAGCAACCTTCTTGATGTGAGGCAAACGTGCTATCCACTGCGCCACCATGAGGCCCATATTATATTATGTTATATTATATTATATTATATTATATTATATTATATTATATTATATT
>CAIGQW010053747.1:11727882-11763935 GCA_903798125.1 Danio choprae
TTATATTATATTATATTATATTATATTATATTATATTATATTATATTATATTCATAATAAATGTAGTATAATTAGAAACAATAGATGATTGGAATCAATCTGCTAAATTGTGTTTTAACGTTTCTCATCAAGACGCTCAAAAACGATATTATTTCATATTGCTTGTACAATGTTTACCAACTAGTCAATGATTCATGACAGCTTTATTTTTAAATACATCACGTCTGCTGGCATAGGGTCTTTTAACATTCAAAAGAAATATCATCAAAGATTTAAAGATTAAAAGACAGCATCCAGCTCAGTACTCACAGTGTGTATAATATCAAATCTGCCAGAGAACTTTCTCTTCCTCAAAATAAATATTGATCTGATAAATGCAATGAATATCCTGTGAGCTGTTGCCTTGCTATATATAAGCTGTGAAGGTGTCATGCAGGTTCATGTTTTGTTGAGACTGGTTTTTACTCGTTTAATGTTTGTAAAAATACAAGTTATGTATACGGTATATAATCAATATTCTAGATTTTCTTCTAGGTAACCATATTTCCATTTGAAGAAACACATTGGTAAAAATACAATAAAATAAATACAAATAATTGACTGACAGGCATATATGCTTATCTTACAAATAAAAAAAACTTTTGCCTTTGCTTTTAAAAATATACAGTGCTTATTATTGTCTGGACTCTTTAAAACCAAAAACAAAGGTGATGTAACTCTTTTCATGGAGTTTTTAAAATGTATTTATTTAACAGTGGTTCTTGTTAGATTACAAAAATCCATTAACAGGCTTGGTATTTTGATATTATTCATTTTTAACCAATACAATTCCTTGGTCTCTATAAGACATGATTAATCAGCAAGATATGTTTTTTGTTTCTGGTAGATGTCATGTCATTTTGTAGCTTTACATTTCTGGTTTACGATTGCATCTGGTCTACATAAAAACTTTATGCCTAATCAAACAGTAAATGTAAGAGTATCTCAACAGACTCTTCATTCAGTAGCATTTCTGTTCTTTTTTTTTTCAAGTTCATTATTTATAATTTGCGTGAAATGTTGTTGAAAATCTTTTTATTACGTTTCTATCCACAGACCCAAAGGAGGCCTGCAAAGCTACTTATGCATTTTTTCATCCGTGCTTACAATATGTTTTTTTTTTCAGTTGCAATTTTACTCAGATAACCCGGCAACTAGCCAGTGAGCCATCAAAGATTATTCCCAAAGCAATAAGCTTTATCTGTTCACCGAAAAACAGATTACAAAAGCCTGTAAATGCTTCATCACAGCTTATCACGCAAACATTGTACAGATCACAGCCATTGATTCTAATGGAAAGTCACTTGGAGAGGCTGAACTAGAGAGCAGAAGACGTCGATACGAGCAGGAAGAAGTAATTAAAACAGGTAATCCCCGATGGCGCGGGGTGTTGATTCTTGCTTGTGCATGAATCTGCGGTTTTCACTCGGCTATATTTAGCATCGTCTGATTGTTTTTGAGGCTCTGGGACACTGCTGGCAATCGTTGTATTCGTCTCTGCCCGGACATTACATTTCTAATTTATGCTTGAGTCTCCTGAGGTAGACTGAAGGTATTTATTAATTTGTAAGCTTTGAAATTGAAATTTACCATAACATTGTATCTAAATCATCTGTGACCTCTTCTGGCTTATATGAAAACTCATTCTCTGGCATCTGCACATATAATGTAAAGGCGTTTATTTCTTTCATAAATCACATTTTATGCTGATTTTGTGTGAAAACTGAAAAGTGACTTTACAAATTGATGTTTAGTCACCATTGTGGTGATCAGTGTTCCATTTGTTTGAGCACTTTTACATATTGATATGTATTCATTGTTTTGCACTGGTTCATTCATTCATTTTCTTTCAGCTTAGTCCCTTTATACCCAACCCAGTACTGGGAAACACACTCACATACACACTCATTCACACACGTACACTACGGCCAGTTTAGTTTATTCAATTTACATATACCGTATGTCTTTGGACTGTGGGGGAAACCCATGCGAACACGTGGAGAACATGCAAACTCCACACAGAAATGCCAACTGACCCAGCCGGGATTCGAACCAGTGACCTTTTTGCTGTGAGGCGACAGTGCTAACCACTGAGCCACCGTGTCGCCCCGTTTTGCACTGGTGTCATTAATTAGTTATCTGTGCTTTCATTAATTTGAAGGGGTTATTTTTTAAAAAAATATTTGGTAATTTAACATTATGCTTTACAAAGGCTATTAATAATACAGTGCTTGTATCATTACCACTATGAATTCTATTCAAGAATACGATTTTGAACATTACATAATATATGACTAAAAATGGCAATAAGGAGAATAAAAATGACAAATAAAGCCATAAACAGTAAAATAATGTAATTGCAGGATGTATTCATCTTCCAGTGAGCTCTGGAAGTCAGCATAATGTAAATGGTTAGAAATTAAGTGCAAAATAATTAGGTTAGTTTACTTAAATTAATTTTAAACGATGGCTAAAATAATTTTGAGTCATGTATACTTACATGTTCTGATTACTGCAAAAGCTATGTATACCAAGTGGCATTAAACTTAATCAACACCAACAAAAAAATAAGGAACTACTTTTCTTGAAAGTTTCTTAAAAGCTTCTCCCAACTTATTTCATTTTACAGTGTGATATATGTATAGTTTACAAAAAAATTGAAACTTCTCTCATAATTTATTCAACTTAATGTCATTCTGGATATTTCTTATGTCAGAAAAGACATTTAGGTTTTTTTTTTCATATAAAATAAATGTTATTCAGGTATTAAAAAAAAACGTGGGACCCAATGGTTTATTTGTATAAACCAATAATTATATATTATATAATTATAGATTTACTGTAGTGTTTTCTCTTCAGAGTTTTCTAGAGTTACTGTTGACTATGTTTGTGCTTTGACATTGCTTAATTTTAGACTATGATATTACATTCTGTTTGTTTGATGTCTTAGCATTGAGAATTTCTGTTTGTTTGAGTAAATAATAAACACAGATATTGTATGTGAAGGTTTTGATCATTCTGTTTTATTTGCATCTGTGGCTTTTGAGATGGCTGACATCGAAAGAATCCTGATTGTTCATTTCATCGTATAATCCTTGACCTCCATAAAATGTTTCTGCTTTGACATTTGCACATTTGTTCTGTATCACTTGACAAAAAAAATAAGCTAGTAGATTATAGGGATATTTGCCCAAGAGGAGGTTTTTTTTAAAGTTTCTAGATACTTTATGGTGTATTCACTCAATAGGAAATGGGAACAATTTTAGTTCAAGGTAAGCCATTTGTGAAAATAAATTAGCTCCGCTCTCAGGGTAGGGTCTAACATAGCACAATAGGAACTACAGTAATGTAAATCTATGTTGACAAAACACCAGCACTAGAGTGTTACAAGACAAACATATTAAGAAAGCTAATGTTAGCTTTCTTAAAGTCTATACTGACAGCGTGAATGCAACCAGAAGATATATAGGTTAATTAGTTCTTGGGGAACCAGGCCTGATTGTTAGTTCCCATTAATGAGTTCTTCTAACCTGTTCCAAAAGCCAGTTATCATGACCAATTCAGTGCTAACAACCAAAAATACAATCTTCCATTGCATGGATGTATCTTCTCAATTTCATTATGAACCATGAAGGCACGGGGCCATTCACCCATTTTAGCTGAGATGGAAAAGCTCCACTGCTGTGCTCAAAGCCGCATGTCAGATAAGTTCAGTGTTAATTCCAAATGAGAAATTATAAGTAAAGGAGAGAGGGAAGAAAAGGTTGGATGTTGGGAACTGAAAGAGCTCATTATAACTGGAGTTATTGCTCTCCAGCCCTCTGCTTGAGCTTTAAAACCCTCACACTCTCCTTTTGTGCTCCGTCAGCGACTTCTTTATACAAGAGCCATGTGTGTTGGCTTCACGGAAAACTTATCATGAAGAAATTTGTGAATAGACAGTAAAATATCTTTGATGTTGGATACGCTCTTCCTTAAAACCATAAAAGTGTGTTAAGATGAGAGAGGAGAGTCCCGAGAGATAGAGACAGAGGAAAATTAGAGCATGGAGAGATAAGCCTTTGGGTAAGAGCAGGAGTTTATTGGTGAGAAAATGGCTGTTGTAACTGCAGCCAGAAAGTGGGAGAAGATCAGCCTTCAAGTCCGCCGCTCCTTATGGTTAATCCACACAGACTCATACTGATGTTCACAACTTGCTGCATTCAAGGTCATTTCTTGGAAGATCATCCAAGAAGGAAAAAAGAAAAGGGAATTGTGATGAAATGGGATGGAATTAGAAATGAAAAGGTAATGGGAATGGAAGAAAAAGGAAAACAGAAGGAAAAGTACTTTGAAAATATGAAAAATATAATGAAAGAGAAAAATGTAATGAACAATAGGAATATAAAGGGAGAAAAATAATAAAGAGAAAAAAAGAAAGGTGAAAAACATTAAAAAGGAAAACTAAAGGAAAAAATGAAAATAAAAATGGAAGAAAAAGAAATGGTAATGGAAAGGGTAATGAAAATTTATGAGGAAAAGGAAGAGGGGAAGTAGAAAAAAATAATAATTTGAAAATCTTTTGAACATGGTTCATTCCGCTGTGGCGACCTCTGATAAATCTAAAAATAAGCCGAAAGAAAATGAATGAATGAGTGAATGGATGGATAAATTGATGATTTTTTAAAATAAATCCAATGCAAAGGAAAATGGAATGAAAGAAATTCAAATGAAAGGGAGATATAATTGAAAATGGAATAAAAAAGGGAAAAGAAAGGAAAATGAAACTGAATACATACAAAGTAATGGAAAAAGAACAGGGAAGTGGATGAGCAAATTAAAGCAAAAGGGAAATTGTATGAAAGAAGAAAATGTGGAAAGGGAAATGAGACGGAAATGGAGAGTGGAGGATGAAAATAAGATATATAAAAGGAAAATTTCATAAAGGCAGAAATGGCAAATGCAAGAAAAAAAGGTAGGAAGAAATGAAACGAATAAAAGGGATTTTAAAAAGCTACACTTTGCTGAGTCTGCTTAACTACAAGTTTGCAGTAAGTTCGTGAATCTGTGATGCTGCTCAGGCTGGGTTCGAGTTTGGTGTGCATGATTTGCTGATTCCATTCCTGTCCTTCTCCTCATAATGTCCTGTTCTCTTTACATTATCACAAGCCATAAAAGTTGCAATCTAATAAACATCAGCAGTGAGATATAGTGTGGAGAGATCAGGCCTCACAGTATTATTTAAGAGCAAATGATTGATGAGATTTTAATTGTGCGCACACATGCATGAGAGCAAATGAGCATGCTTGTATCTCATTATTAAAGACATCATTTTTCAAAGGTCTCATATTGATTACTGCCATGCGATTTAATTGTGGCTGTAAAATATGATGCATAATGTTGGAAACCGATGGCTGACTTCACCACACTCTCATAATTCATCCGAATGTGTCATTTTAATGAAGCAGTAATTCTTCACCAGCTTGACATTGTTAAAGAGACTTATTTGTACCTATAATTTGGTGTAGCAATATTACTTTTTCCTGAAGAGAATGGGCCCTGCTACCTGCTGCACAGATGGTTGATCGCTTCTCCTTCATTATCTCTCCTGCCTTTAAAAAAGCCATAACACAATTACAGAGAGAGCAATTAGAGCCACGCTGTCAACATTAAGAAGCTGAAGGTCGTAATTACTGCCGTGAAATTTGTGACGGCTTGGATGGCACCAGCCTCCCCCCGCTTCAGCGTTTTCTCTTCTTTAACATCCAAATGTCTAACTTTAGTTTGATAAGCTGTCGAGCCACTTGAATACATGAAAGCTACATGATAGCTTTTTTGACAGACATTTTTAATTACCCTCTGAAAATGTCCCTTTGTAGTTACGTGGATAAATTATACATATATTGTGTTCTCATACTCACATACAGTACTCATATTTACTCATACTGTATATACCAGGGCACAATTCAACAACTTTTCAGAATTAAATATGAATAATTAAATGGGAATACAATTCAATGGTTTTTGATGTTTTCTTTTGTCATGCAAAGAAAGGTTAAAGTCCTCTGAAAACATATCTTCTTACAGTTTTCCCCCTTTTGTAATATGGAAAAGGATAACATGCAAACTAATCAAAGTGAAATTTGTATTTGTTTTGTTGCTCTCGTACTTGAAAAATATTGCATGTGTGATGAATAGCAAGTGGGAAGACACATCCTAAACAACCCAAACCTCACTTATAAATTGATGCCTACAACACATTTTTTTTTGTCCTAAATGCTTAGCATAATTGGTTAAAGTCTCTCTTATATATGACCTTATACATATATATGCATATATGCCGCATACGTTTGTATATATACACTGTATTATAATATGTTATATGCATTTATATATGCATATGTAATTAAATATATGCATTATAATATCCTGATTTGGATTTGTTGCTTTATAAATATTACTTGTGTGTGCTGATTTTATTTATTTAATTCATTTTTTGTCAAATCTGTCCCACTTTATATTAAGTGCCCCTAACTATACATACTTACTTTCAAAAATAAATACAATGTTGTTACTTTGTTCACAATGTATTGCAGAACACTTCCAGTGTTATGGAGTGTTAGGTTAAAGATAAGTTTGGTGGTATGGGTAGGATTAGTGATGGGTTAATGAATGTAATTACAGTAATTAATTACAGTGTCATTACATGCACGTATTCAATTAAACATAGGTACAATGTAAAAACATGTATTTACACAATATATACATTGTAACAAATGATTACTTTCAGTGTAAGTACATATTAGTTAAGGCCACCTAGTGTAAAGTGGGACCTACGAATCTGTTGTGATGTATATCTGTTTACTGTCACTTTTGATCAGTTTTGGATATACAGTACACCCCAATGATATATATGTATATCCCCAACTTGAATACATTCCTAAGTCATATTCAAAAACCTGAGGTGGCATGTGCATTCTGAATGTCAATTGTATTTCCCTCTATGCATAAAAAGACAAATACATTATGCACAAAAGGCACTGAGCTGTGAATTGGATTGTTCCCACCATATTGTGTATTCCTGAATTAGTTTGCAATGTTGCATTTTATGATCTCTTCGAAATCTGTGCACATGTGACAAAGCAGAAGCGGGCGTGTTAATCAAAACACTGAAATGCCCCTAACACAATCCCTAAATCTCTAAAATCAGTGGTGTGTGCCCGCAATGGCCGGCGGTGCCACTGTCACCTCGTTAGAGTAGTGTGTTTATCAGAACAGCGCTCTTTCTCCTTCCATTCAGAGCTGCTGAAGGGCCTCATGTTAAATTTATGGTGCCATTGCTCTCTGTTATGGGCCTAAATGTCTTCTCTGAATGAGAGGGAAGTCACTTCATCAGTATAGGCCATCAGCGCTAACGTTGATTGATTCGAGGAAATTTGCTTTGCCTGCTCAGTCACCCACGACCACAGTGCAAAATGGCTCCATGTGTTTCTGCATCCCTCTGCAGGTTCTGTCTCGCCGGACCGGGCTTCTGCACAGCCACTCCAGCGTGCATTTAAATGACTTCTGATGGGTTCATTATTATTTATTTTACTTTGATAGTGACAGTGTGTATCACAGCCTTGGCTGAGTTGAGCTAATTGAAGTGTAAGGCAATCATCTGTGCCCACATCTCCCGCTGACTGAATGCTTAAGTGCGTTTGGCAGGGCGATCTGGCCCTGAGTTACTGTGAGAGCCACCAGCTGAAGCTCCCGCAGATGCTTCGGACTCTCCCTTTCCTTTTCAACCGCACCATTCATGGACAATTGCTGCCGCTATTTTCTTCCCTCGCTATTGATATGCTCAATTACTGGCCAATTAGTTGGTTTCTGGGAGTCGACTCTCAAAGTTACTATTTACCAGAAACTACTATTTATGTCTCGGCATGCTAGAGTCTTCAGTGTCAGAACTGCAGACAAATACTGGTGTCAAAGTAAATTGGAGTGTCTAAAATAGATGCTAGATAGATAAAGATGGAAAATTGACTTGACTAAAGCTGTTTTTGCTTGTGAATATTTGCAGAGTGGTAAATGCAAACACTTTTACAAAAGATGCAGGACTGCTGATTGGTGTCAGCATATTCACATGTTAAAGAATGATCTAAACAATCAGAAAAATCTGTGATGGATTAAATCATTAAGTCATGCTGCTGTATATATAAGAATGTGATGCAAACATTACATAAGATTAATGCTGTTTTCCAGACAAAAATTTGGAATTTGCGAGTTTTTCTACTTCTTACTTGGAAATAATGTCTATAACGGAGCTTGAAGTCGGACAACAGACCTGTGAACTCGGGGCAGATTGAAGAACGCCAACCTCAGAAAAACATGTCATTTGACATTAATTCACAGATGGCAGCTAGTTCTGCTTCAGTGAGATTAGCGTGAACCTACCTTATGTGAAATGTAAAAAAATAAGCTTTCAAATATTTTTACAGCACTAAATGAGTGGGAACCCAACTAATAAAGGCTGTTTGTGAGATGATATTAGCTTTTTAGTGCAGTTACTTTTGTTTTGTCAGCTGGTTTGCAAGAACAACTGGCATTTTCTGGTAAATTTTTTAGTTGTATTTGGCACAATGTGGTGAATATTCAAGCGAGATACATTGACTGAACCACATTGAGGTCAGAAGTGGGACACTTCATTGCTGAAATTCTGAAACGTAGCATAAAGCTTGATTTAGATTTTAGTAGCTATATTTGTTTCAGTTGTAAAGGTAATCAGCAAGGTAATCAGATTCTAGACAGACCATCAGTCATTACATTAAGTGGATTGTTTTAGTGATTCTTATTGCATGATGTGAGTACTGGTGCTGACAAGGATTTGTTTTCTTCCCTCACTATTGACACAATTATGGGCCCAATTATTTGGTTTCTGGGGATCGACTCCCAAACTTACTATTTACCAGAAACTCCAGCATGCTAGAGTCTTCAGTGTCAGAGCTTCAGACAAATACTGGTGTCAAAGTAAATTGGAGTGTCTGAAATAGATGCTAGTTAGAAGAATGCATCGCGTTTGAACAGATCCAATAAGGTTTTAGCAGACATGATGATAAAAAAGCAAAACTTTGTTCTAGTTTTTGTTTGCCTTTTCTCCGGATCTGTTTTGACAGGCTGAACAGTACAGTTCGCAATACACGGAAATATTGTTTCCTGAACACAACAGCTGCATGAACAGCCTTTTGCCTCAAACAGACTTAGAGAGCATCATAAATAAGGGAGGATATCTTTAATCTCCGCCGTAATCTCCTTAGAGCACAGATGATTGCTACACATGAGATTGAGCTCTCTGAATTTTTGCACGTTTTCACTCTTTTTGTGGCATCTGTTAAACATGTAAAGATCGATTATTGTCTCTATGCTTTAAATCCCCTGGTTAGTATTCAGGATGGCGGCTTTAGCTCAGTGTGAAATATTGAATTTTTGTGCCCCGGCAGTTCTGCATGTGATAAAAGTGCTGCTAAACCTTGTGGTATTGCCTCCCTCCTCTCAAAATGCACCCAGCTTCAAAAACCTGTTGTATGTGAACAGAGAAATGGCGACAGGGGACGAGCCTGAGAAACAGTCGAACGCATTACACACCACACAAGACAAGGACATTTTTACTGTGCAGTGGGGAAATTACATTAGGTAAGGCTGAAGCGAATACACACCTCCACAGATTTACAGACAGAGAGCTTTGTAATCAATTTACACAATGCTATTACTGTATAAGATGCTTCGCTTGAGATGGACTTTACTTATACGTTACTACATGAGCATCAGGGCTTTTTTTGTCAAGCTTTGGGTCATTAAAGCCAAAAAAAGGTCCATTGTCTATTGCTTAGCTAACATTGATGTCCCTAATAAAACAAGCTTTTATATTGGTATGCATGTAAATGCAGGAGACCAGAAATGAGATCATGAAAAGTAGTTTTTCTCTTTTTTTTGCTGTAAGTGAATGACATAATGCTGAACTGAGTGTAATGTAATCCACTGTGGCAAGGTTGCTGGTTACTCTATTACATTAATAAAAAGTCAGTTAATATAAATATTTTTAATATAAATTATTCTTCAAAAAACATTTATATTGTATTTTAGCATTTATTCTTGATAACAAAAATGAGGTCTGCAGACCATTGTGGAATCTGAACAGCTGAAGTATGCTTGTATACTAGTGAGTGTGTCATATTTATTAATTCACACTCTTATTTTGAAAAGCTCTGTGGAACACAGAATAGTATACTTTTATTCAACAGCAATCTAATGCGGAGAAGGGCTTTAACCTTAAAAGCCTTAAGGACCTGGCCTAGGATGTCCTCACTTCTTTATTTATATGTATTTCTATACTAATTCAGCAATACAACAAGTGGCTCATTGAATAATTTATTAATCTGAATCATTTATTCTAAAAATATCATGAAATATATATATATATATATATATATATATATATATATGGGGCAGCACGGTGGCGCAGTGGGTAGCACTCTCTCCTCACAGCAAGAAGGTCGCTGGTTCGAGCTGGGTCAGTTGGCATTTCTGTGTGGAGTTTACATGTTATCCCCGTGTTGGCGTGGCTTTCCTCCGGGTGCTCCGGTTTCCCCCACAAGTCCAAAGACATGCACTATAGGTGAATTGGGTAAGCTAAATTGTCCGTAGTGTATGTGTGTGAATGAGAGTGTATGGGTGTTTCCCAGTAATGGGTTGCAGCTGGAAGGGCATCTGCTGCGTAAAACATGCTGGATAAGTTGGCGGTTCATTCCGCTGTGGCGGAAAAATGAATGAATGAATTTGCTTTAGCAAGTTATTTAATATTGATTTCTTGTTTATTGACTTGTACATGATTAGTATGCTGATATGACAAATGGATGTCATATTGGCATATCTATAATTTAACTAACAGTATGTTTGGCGTTCTTTATAATTTCATTAGAGCACATGAACCCTTTCCAGTTGATATTTGATCATGTTAGAAAATGTCATGATCTTTAATTGTATAATACATTATGAATCATATTCTTTTATAAAGACTTTATGAAGAACACAACCTAAAATTCCATTACTATTTTTCATAAAGAAAAATGTTGACCTGTAATGCCTCATCTAATCATTTGCTAATAAGCAAGAGCATTTCTGTCTGGTATAAAAACAAAGTCAATATTCTTATTCTGCTGCAGATATCAAAATGGATTATATTTATGAAGCTTTTAAATGATCCGTTCCTGGTGCCTGGGTGTCTGATGTTAAACGCACAAGGCTAATTGCATATTTTATAATGAGGCAATCGGGCAAAATTTGTAGTTCAGTTAATGATGTGTATAGCACTGCCAAGCCTCAAAATTGCAGGACTGACAGAGTTTTAAGGATGAAAAGTTCAAAGCTCAGACCAGTCAATCTCTTTTACAGATGGAGGGAGATGAGCGTGTAGATTTTTACCCCTCCTCCATCCCTCATTTTCCGTTATTCTTCCATCATCTTCCCCCAGTCAAAATCTAAATCAGCCGGTATTGTCCTTCTGCTGAGTGGAGACGTCTAACGTATGTTTATTTCAGTCACTCTATTCAGCGTTCTCCATCTCTCGTGTGTCTTCACAGTTCAACAGATTGCTTTTGATAAATCCCAAGCAGTGAATGAATGTTCAGTTGAAGTCATTCAGTCGCCACTGGAGTGATCACGTCCTAAATGCAATTTGCCCGGCTAAGTAAAAATAGAAGAACGATGTACCTTACAAGAGTTTTCTTTTTCATTTCTGCTGGTTCAGGGATCAGTGCACCTGCGGCTACATCATGACCTCTTGTTTATCTTCAAAGCCAGCAGAAATGTTTCTTTTAGAGCTCACAAGGGTTGTTTTATTTTGGAGAATGACAAGTGGAGGTGAAGAACATTGGATTTTTTAAAAATAGAACAGTCAGACTTTAGTGAGGCGTGATCCATAGTTTATTCTATTTAACACCTGTTGATATGAATGATCAAGAAAAAGTAAAAGTAAAATGTAGATTAGTCCAACTATCTGATATTTTAAGAAACTATTCAACATGAGATCTTTTTTACAAGAAATAAAAGACTCGTTCTGATCTAGGTGAGGGCCAGAAATGGTTTAAGTGGGTGGCCTTCGTAAAACAGAGTGGGCAAAATATAGTGTATGATAAATAAAGCCAACAAAAAAGCAAATAATTCATTGACAATTAAATATAATGACAGTATACAAATTATATAAATTATTTAATTATAATTAACTTCTAAAGCATTGGGTAATTGAAAGAATCAATGCATATTGTTGCACACTTTATTCTGCTTTCTATCCACAAAAGTTGCATCTGTAAAGCTGACAACAGACCCTTTATCTTTGCTAATCTGCACACCTCAGACATTTCCAATCAATAAATCCATTACCCGGAGGTGCTCTGTGACCTGTAGATTATCCTAATTAAGAATTGACTAATTGATATTTGCTTCACTGTTTTCATGTTCAACATCCTTTTATCATAAACATTTTGGGTAGGAACCAACAGTAACCAACATCATTTTGTAAAGCATATACAGTATGCACCTATAGAAGAAGGAAAAACTAGGAAACTTACTGTAATTTACCATTAAGACTTGCAATAATCATGAACGAATCATTGAATCGCTGACTTAATTTGACTCAATTGCAGGAATGCAGGAACAAAACATTAGATGCTGAAAAGTTAAGGTTTTGCCTTATTTAAAATGATTTTGGCTGGCAAAATAGAAGAAATTGGGTGTATAATATTACTGTTAACAGCGGGAGTGCCACGAGCTCCAGTAGATGGCACTTATCCTGCACTTCTGTCATTTACATGGACTACACCTCCCATAAATCATTGCACCAATCACTCCATTACAACTGTTGTACATTTCCTGGACTATTGTCTTGATTGCTTTTGCACCTTTTCACAATCCAGATTAAATAAACCTCAATCATTTACTCACTCACTCATTGCGAAGCCTTGTTTACATTTCTGAGCATGTGTTTCCTTATTTTCTGTTCTTTGTTTCTGACTCTTTTCCGATTTATGATAGTTTGATGCCTGCCTCAACCCTTGCCTGTCACTGGATTACTGTTTGTGAATTACTGTCTGCTCCTGTTTTGTCCTCTGCCTGCTTTGACTACTCCTTAAAGCTCTGTCTACACTAATTTTCAAAACCACTGTGTTTTTCTACGTGGTTTGGCCATTTGTGCACATGAAAAAGCAGATCTAAAATCAAAACTCTGAAAACTCACGTTACAGTGTGGTCATGTGACCACTAAAACGACTAAAGTTTTTTAAAGTTCAACATGGTTGGGTTCACACCAATCACGAAAGTGATTGAGACAAATTCTGCTTTTTCATGGCAAACGCGTTAAGCATTCCACGTCGTTTGCACGGCAGCACAGTAATCTGCCTCTGTTCTCACATTTGCCTTGACTTTGTATGTAACTTACTCTCATAAATACCTAATTCCGCGTTTGGTGTGGACCCAGTATAAAAGGTATTTATTGCTACCTGTTGGTTCAGCGTGCCCTTAACATGCATCACAATGCGTTTTTGCATTTTTACATGGACAGAGATTTTAAAGAAGGCAGGAAAACTTAGGTCATAAAAATGTATATGTATATGTGTGGACATGGCCAATAATCTTCTCCATGGCAAGGATCTTACTACTTTCTTCATTCTTTATTGCATAACAATAAATCAATCAGTATTAACTGGTTTGAAGAACTTCTGTACAAAATCAGTCACACTTGCAACTGTCCATTTATTTGTCTGTCTGTCTAAATGAGAAACTCATAAAGGGATTTTTTTTTTTTGCTTTAATTATAATGAAATCTTAACTACATTCTAGGCTATACCACTCACTAAATGCTTTTTAATTCTTTTTTTTTTTCCAAAGTGAATGATAATATCAGCTTGCACTTTGATTAAACAATTCATGATGTGCAATGCACATCCCTCGGTAACAGAACAGAAAACATGTAAAAAGCATGACCTTTGTTAGCATTTCCACTAATAACCACCCCAAATCACTTTAATTCAAATCAACTCTCCTTCCGTAATGCAGTTTAACAGTCACTCTGCCCCAGAGCGTTCTCCATTTGACTTCATCAAGAACGCTTGGCCTCCCTCGTCTTCTCCGAATTGAGAAATAATGATGAAATGTACCATAATTAAGGAATAATCTGAAGCATATTGTCATGATGTTGTATGGGGGCCTCTTTAGAGCCAACATTTGTGTAGAGACAATGTGAGTGTTTTTGCTGTAATTAGCCATAATCAATTTTGTGTTGTTGTTTCCTTTTCTCCTCTCCGGTTCCCCTTATGGGCTCTGGAAGAGGCATACTCAGGGGACCCATGCTGTGAAATTAGTTTTTTAACACTTTATTGTATCAGATGAAACCGAAATGAGCGGATTGGGTAAATGCTAATGACTGCCTGGTATAGGTAAACATATTGAATCCATTTAGCTTCATTGTGGCTCGAAAAGTCTGCCGAGGGTTGATTGTATGTGTTCAGTGGAGTTCTGCATTAACCTCCTCTATAATGTGCCAATTAAATCCTTTTATTTTCAAACAAACTGCTGTAAATCAATAATTGCATTCAGTACAGTTAGGACTCATGCACCCGGTAATCACCACCGCAGGACCAAACTCGGGTGTACTCCAGTTATGAAAATGAGAGGCAATTAGTCAAACTTATCAGCATGGTCAAATCAATGAGAACCAGGAGCAATATACCCCCCAGGACCAACTCATCATTTTGAAGTCTTCCAAGCTCTCCAGCAGTAATTTGCACAGCCACCTAAGGTTTTCCAGAAACTACTTTCCAGAAACAGTGCAGCACACTTTGTATTGACAGCTTATAGAATGGAAAGAGCCATTTTAGAGACACTGAAATCTTTTTTTTAAATCCTAAGGGATATACTGAAGATTGAATTCAAGGAATAAGTACTTTGTTTTATTTATTTAATCAATGAGTTTAAATAAAGTCAGTGCTATTTTTTTAGGTGCTTTTACACTGCAATAACATGAATGTTCACTTTGTTAGCTTTTGTATGTGCAAGTAGAGTAGGAGGTGGCAAAGAAACACTACATAACTGTACAAATAGTCTTGTTATCTGACATTGTTGTTTTGGTTGTGAAGTATTCACTCATGCCTGGACCCAAGGGGCTTTTCCTCCCATTAATGCATGATTAGAATGCCTATGTCTTCTTTGATTAAATATGTAGCTCATTTCTGTCATCCTGATTTTTGTAATGACATATTGCGATGAAAAAAAGTATTAGATGCATGGCCGATGAAAAGGACATTGTGACTATATTGCATTGTTTTGCTTTTTTTAAAACCAATAATTTCCAGACCCCCAAAACGCAGTTGCTTTGTGACCAAAAGGCATAAAAACGATGCAAATGTGATAACACATTTGCCTGAAGGTCCTTTCACAGTGAGCATGATGCAATACTGTGAGCTAAATCGCAAACATGCTTTCACACAAAACTTCTCTGTGACAAATTCGTGCCTACGTGAGTTGTGGCGCTGACCACACCAATGCATTTCTTAACAGACTGACCACTATTATTAGCACACGTATCCCTTATTTTTTCCTTTGTATCTTTTGTATTTTTGTATCTTTGTATCTTGTATTTTTTCCATTTGTCCACTGCAATCTGTGAATTAATAAGCAAAGCTTGTTAGTACATCATAAACAAGAACTATATACTTACTACATTAACAAAATATTAAACCATTGAATCCCATTTTCTCTGCAATTTCTTGCCACAGAACTTCTTTTTTTGTGTGTATGTTTTTGTATTTGCCATGACGTTTATCAGAAAGTCTTTTGTTATCATACAGCAAAGATAAGAAGCACTAAACAGTTATTCTTTTCCAGATTACTTTTGTTTGCTAGGTTTTGAGAACAGCTATCTGTGCTTTAGTGCCACCAGTCTAGCCCTTTTGTGCAACTGCAGCAGCACTGGGCAGATAATCTAAAGCTTATATCTAATTGAATGGCCTATTTCATTGTAGGGTAAAAAAAAAATCAGAATAAATTACTTGTAATGTTTTCATCACTTTACCAATGCCTAAAATTTAAATGTAATGAATGTTTAAAAAAAACCCTAAGCCATCATTTGATTATAATTACATAATTTTTTAAATTTCATATTTACTTGTTTTTTCGTGAGACAGTAAGATACATTTAATCATAAAATTGATACCTGTTAAATTCCAAGTCTTCAGAAACCATATGATACTGTGTTTGAAGAAATTCCTTCATTTTAGTCCAGAATTTCTATATAGGCCATTGCAAATGTATATAAATATTATGCATTTGAAATGAGATCAGATTTTTTTAATTCATGCATTATTTAAGAAACAAATCCATAAGCTTTAAATTACCAATGATAATAAGCTATTTTTACTTTGTACTTTTTGAGTTTCGAGTGCTGTAAATATCCGTTACATAATAATAATAATAATGAAAATAAATGGGCAAATTCTGATATATACTCACTTTTTAGTGATTGTTTTGTTGTTGTTTTATGCAAGCTGAAAAAACATTTAATCTAAGTCTTATTTTTCTGATATAAAGACACATTTTTGCAGTGAAAAGGTTCTGTGGGTGTTAAAGGATTTTCAGTGAAACTTGAATTGCAATGAAAGACAATTATTTTTTTAGAATGTACTAATGAACTCAGCCTGGGGTTAATCATCTTGGCATCTTGTAAAGGTCTGATTTTTTTATTTAAATTTTTTTATTTTTTTGGATGAAAGCTGTCAATCTAATTGCATCACCATTCTGGTAATAATGCCCTCCCAGCAGGATGGACACGGAACATGATTATCCCAAAAATGTTTAGCACTTCTACCATTGCAGAGGCACAGCCAGATGCTTAATCCCGCTGTGATTACAATATGCAGCACAACATGCACAAACGTAAAACAATTAACCTGGACTGTATATCAGTCACACAGTCAATACGCCTGTCCCACGTTCTGTAAAAATAAATGGAAGAGACAAATGATGAAACATACTGGTCTAGGATGAGCGAGGGGTTTTAAATCTGTTGCAGCTGATCAAATGAAATGGCAGAACAATCGCATTACAAGGACAAACAATCGGATTAGAGATGCTAAATGACATTTCCTCCTAAACTGATTTATGTCTGTCGGTGTCTGAACACACACACATAGACGTGAGCACAGGCTTGAACAAAACATGACAGGGATGCTCCAATGAAACTGCCAGCCGTGTTTTGTTGCAGTCATTCTGTTAATGATGTATTGCCCATTTGGGGCTAGTCATGTTTTACTGTCCTGATTACAGTAAATATGGAATAAGTGATTAAAGATGTACTGTTGGTTCATTTACATAAATCTAATGCATCACTGTGTTTTCATTCACTATAACTCATCTAGATATAAGCATTTTCAGCCAGTTCAGTTTAATATTGCGCAATTAGCTCATCTGCTACAGTCTAACATCAAATAGCATCACTTAACATGACATGAATGTCTTTATAAAGTACAGTACAGGTAAATCTTAAAGTAGTGGTTCTTAAACGTTTCACCTTTGATGCAATCAGAAAATTCAAGAACCACAATAATGTTCTTAGATTTTCTTTTTCCTGAATTGAGCAGATCAATGTCTCCTTCACTTCTTCTTCTTCCTTTTTTTTTTTTTTGCCCATAAGTGCTTGTAATTCTTCAGACGTTTGAATTGATATCATACTCAGAGATGAGTGCTGTAGGCAGTCAAAAGAAAGCCTTTGTGGTCTTAAGCATCTACTGTAGTTACTTTCAGTCAAACAGAATAATACATTGACTGTTTTGTTGATCACAAAGTGTCTTCTTAGCACATACACACACGCACGCACGCACGCACGCACACACGCAAGCACACACACACACACACACACACACACACACACACACACACACACACACACAGACCATCCAACCAATCAATCAATCAATAAATCAGTCAATCAACAAATCAGTCAATAAATAATTCATCCAACCAACTAATCTAACCAACAATGTTTGAATGGTGGTGTTTCATCTTCATATATCTTCAAATATTTACATTTTTATGTATATTTAGCTGAAGAAAAAGGTGTAAAAAAAAATAGATGAAGATATAGACATTGTCTAAAATTTAAATTTAAATCATGGTTACTTTTCATTAAGGTAACTCTACCTAGTTTTTTGTCTGCAACCTTGACCTGCCACTGTATTGTCATGTATGGTACTACAACACCATGTTCTTATTTTTTAACAATATGTATTGAGAAAAAAACAAGAACAAGTACAGCTGGCTAGACGCACACCCATTAAACAGCCTCTTTCCAGTGAGGAGCCTGCTTTTAACAGTGTTTTTGCCCACTAAGGTCTGATTTATTCTGTCTCTGCTTTATCACATCCCGCTAACAAACCCCCTCTGGTTGTGTCCGCTGTAACCTGCCTGTCCTTTGCTCTGCTCATGCATAGCAAACCCATCATGAGCAAGAAAAAGAAGTATGACCAGCAGGAGAAACAGGTGAAGAGACTCCTCGGGCTGACTGTAGCCATCCCTCGTCTCTCCTCTGTTTCTTTCTTTCTTTCTTTCTCTCTCTGTGTGGCTCTGATTGGACAGGCGCTTTGCCACACACGTGTTGTGATGGCTTTTGTCTCCTGAGGTAACAGAATAAAGGCAGACAGCTGGAAGCTCAGCCCAATATTCACCTGTCACACGGCTGCCTGTGACAGGCTCCCTTACTGCTGCAAAGCCACCGCAGAGAAATGATGCTAAATTAGGATGCAGCTTTGCTCTGTTGTCTCTGTCAGAGATCTCGCCGAAAGCTCAGATATTCTCAGCAAGTCTGGCTCCGATAACAACTTACTGTATCACAGATGCTAATGTAGTATATAGCATCCGCTGAGGATAATACTGTGGGTTCAATCATGGTGGATATTTTTACTCAAACGTGTCCTTCAGATGTGAATGTGTACTTTTTGAAATGCAGCATTATTGGTTCATTTAGCTAAATGCAGGTGTAAACAAGGTCTGACACATTTAGAGCTAATCCACTTTAAAGGTCCAGTGAAATTAAAATGAGTTTTTTTAGATGTTATTTTCAGTATTGTTAATTTTTAGGATATCTATAAGCTAGTGCGCACCAAAACAGTGGCAAAATTTGTGTTTTGGTTTTAAGACAGATATAAACATGTAAAGCTTGTAGTTTGTCCGCCTAAATGGATCAATGATTTTATTCACCTCATACTTCCATTTGTCATCCAATCATTACCAATCAAATGCCCTCTAGTATCTGACATGTCCCACCCCCTTTCAAGACGCTTTTCATTTGCATTTCATTTGATGTGCTTTATCAAAACAAAATGCTATTGGCTGTTTTTAAGTGGATGAGCTACACTATGTCCCACCCTCTCTTCATGTTTTTTTAATGCACATTTCAAAGCACTTCACAAGACCTTTAAAACACTTCCATATAAAAACACATTAGTGAACCTGGACCTCAAAACCAGTCTGTTGCATAAGTATATTTTTGACAATAGACAAACATTGACTTATTGTATGAGTCAAAATGATTGCTTTTTTTTTGACAAATTTCATTAGAATATTAGGTAAAGATCATGTTTCATACAGACATAGTAACTTTCTGACAGTAAATCAATTAACAGTATATCAAAACTCAATTTGTGATTAGTTATAAGCATTGCTAAGAGGTTAATTTTAAACAAAACATTTCCCAGTATTTTAAGTATCTGATTTTTTTTTTTTAACCCTCTGATTCCATTTGATTGGTTTGCCTTTGGTGGTGTACACACTTTTTATTAGTACTTTAAAAATTTAAGTGAATTGAGCATAAAACAAAGTTGCCCCCCCCCCCCAAAAAAACCCTCAAGAATTTAGTTGCTTCAGCTTATTCTAAATAACATTTTTGAGTGAGTATATAGGATATCTTGAAGCGCATTGATTTAAAACAATGTTATATATAAAATTAAACATTCACAAATCTATATTTCATCAAATGAATGTACCAGATCTGTTTTCTGAAGAAAATGCGCAAGAAGGCTCTATTTAAAAAACCCTGAAAAATTATGCTAAGTTAGCATGGTTATTTCAGAGATCTCTCCAAAAATTCAGATATTCCCAGAGAGCTTGACTCTTATAACAACTTACTGTATCAAAGATGCTAATATAGCATATAGCCTCTGCAGAGCCGAACTGTTAGCGTTTGGCCCGGTAATAATAGGGATTCCAGCTGAATGACAGTATCTGTAATTGTATTTGTGGGACAGGCGTAATTGGCCAAGGGTCACGTTTAACTTGGCACTGTTAGTGCTCGTGGCGTTTTCATAATGAATATGCAGAATCACTTGAAAGGACAAGAGAGATAGCATTCTCTCTTAATGGATCCATTTTAAAAGCAAAGATCAGGCCATCAGCGAAGAATACAGAAGGCATTATGTTTTATTGACGGTGGCTGTGTTTGGCGGCCGTGTTTGGAAAACCGAGTGAGAGTGAAGGTGAGGGAGGAAGGAAATGAGAAAAAGAGGGCGAGAGAAAGGCGCAGCGAGGGTTGCGGGATGTTTGTAAGAGAATTGATTTTGCTCATACATTTTTGCCGATAACAAGGAAACAGACCAGGAACCCAACTAATAAGCTATTAGAGTGGATGCTCCTCCAAGGGCAGTGCTTGGGTTTGAAGGGTTTTAAAACAAGGATGTGTTAATTAGAGGGTTATGCTGAGGAGAAAAAAAACACAAGCTTCTATCCCTCATTTACACGTGGCAGAACAATTTCAGCGCTCTTGCAGTTCCCTTTTTCCTTTAATTTGATTTCCTAATAGAACAAGGTTTAAGTGGTATGCATGCAGGTTTTATAATTCTGCAGCTTATAATTAAATATGCCGTGTTTAAAGGAGTATAGTGGCAAAGGGATTTTAACTAAAAGCATGCCTGCAAGTGTGATTCTTTTACACTTAACTGAGAAGTTAATTAATTGACTTTCATTTTATACACAGCATATTTTGCAAACAAAGCCACAGCAGAGTCAGCTATTGCATATGGGTTTTTAAAACACATATTGTTAACTGTTTCAAGTTTCATGCCTAAATCAATCATTGTTTTGAACAAATCTGTTCAAGTGAATAATTGTATGGCCTTGGGAGACGAGAGAGACACATTCCTGTTTACACATGACCTGGCTTTAAATCTACACTGCAAAAAATATTTCTGTAAATTAGCAGTTTTCAATATTTTCATTGTTTTATGCTTTTGAATTACATTATGGGACCCCGATTTTTGCTTCTTTTTTTTAAAGTAAAATAAAAATACTTTTATTAACATTTCTAATAGTTTGACATGATATATTTCCTGGGGTTGATGTTGTAAATTAGTGTACAAAAACCCAGCAATTAACTGCCAGTACTTTTCCTGCTATTTTTACAATCTTTATTCTCTATACAAAATATCTTATACATTATATTGTTTTAAACTACTAAAATGTCAATAAAGTGACTTTGTTAAATAGCACAGTTGACTTTTCAACACAAAAAAAGTCAACAGAGCAGAGATAAAGGTCCCATAATGCAATTCATAAGTGTAAAAAAAGGAAAATCCTGTGAATCACAAAATATGGACCCTGTTAATACACATTTCCACAATCCATATTTCTGGTTTATTTGAGGGGAGGGTCTATGGGTGGGTTTATGTTTAGGCTTTTTCTGGTCCTTGTAATATTGTAAAGTAATCTTGTGCAATTCACAAAGTCTACACCAATGGAAAACTATGATATGCCCATTTTTTTGTGAAGATTGTTACACTAAAAATATTAAATAAAAGTGAAATCAAGTTTACTGTTTAATGAATTATTATTTATTTGTCAGCCAGTGGTCTTGCTTTGCTATTCACCACACTAGTAAATCATGTCAGGACTTTCATTTTTGGCTGAATTTTCCCTTGAGTGTGTCACATTTTCATGGCAATAGGTCTGTCTTTTCAGTCCTTTTTTCTCTCTGCACTCCATCTTCATCTCTCTACAGACCTGCTTTAATTTTGCCTCCCTGTCTGTTGCTCCATCACTCTCTTTGTCACTCTTTCCCTTTCTCATCCTGTCACATTTGTTCCATTCTCAGGTTCCCTCTTTATTTCCTCGCCTCCCCGGTGCACGCATCCTCTCCATCTCTGTCTTTCTTTTTTGTCCTCTTTTTTTCCTCCTCCGTCACCTTCACTGCTCCTTTTCACAGTCTTTTTGTGACTCGCTGATGTATTTGTCCCGCTTATTCAGGTTTAACATTCTACTCTTCCTTCGTCCTGTCATTTTTTTTTTACTCCTGGCAATGTTCTGTTGCAGCGTGTGCTGCGTTTAAAGATGAACACACACATGGCACATTCATTCTCACATTCGTTCAGATGCATTTCTGAACATCAGCTTGTATCACACAGCTCACCCCGTTTCCCAGATGAGAAACTGTGAATCGATAGAAAAACCAATCAGCTGCTTGGTTACAGACACCATTGGACATTTTTATTAATGAATATAATGCATGGCCAATAGTGAGAGTAATCAAAAGAGATGTTTTTGTCACTATCATCCTTTCTGAATCGGTGAAACCCAGGGAAATTCAATTTTTATTAATATAACTGCTTCTAATTTTACTTGTCACTGATCCAAGAAAGCCGCCTCATTACAGTTCTGCTAAACCAGGTTTGTAATTATATTTGTAAAGCTTGCTATTTGAGCCATTTTATTAAGGCTTTATGGTTATGAAGTTATTTCTATAAATCCTCTTGACTTTCCTCTGACTTTTATGAATCTCTGAGACAAACCTCCTTGCGTGACGCTCATGAATTGATAATTTCTCTACTGAAAGAAAGGTTTACAGGTATACCAGGCTAACAGGGTCAGATGATGTTCTCTCTGGTCTCCCTTTGGGGGAATGTGTGCAGAAAACTAACATAATGTGCTTTTTTTTGGCAAACAAACATTTTAGGTTTGCTAGGCACAATTATACAATGGATGAAATGTTTGTGTAGCTATAGCAACAATACTCCTGTCTTTATATGTTTTTTTTTCTGATGATAAGAGAGCAATACAAAAAACGGTACTTATGCAGCCATTGTTTATTTACCATTGGCTGCCATTTACTGATCCACCTTCTTTATGACATCATGTATGTTGTTAAAGGCAGTAAACATCATGTTTTGTTTTGTTTTTTTTGTCCATGACAAGAATTTAAGAGTCAAAATCACATAATTTGAAACAGACCAATCTGATAACACAAAATTAGTGTGCAATCTCGACTGCATTAGGCTAGGCTCAACAGTTTTTTTTCTTCTTTTTTTGTCCAAAAAGGACAATTATGACTTCAATGAGATGTTGTTGAGTTTATGTGTTCCATTACAAACTGAAATGCTCTCAGAAAGCTTCCCAACTGACATTGTTATTGCAGTGATTTAATACATTAGTTAAATAAATAAATAAATAAATAAATAATGTCCTGCCTATTTTTACACTCAGCTGAATAAAATCCAGCCCTTTTAAGGCTAATATTTGTACAGAAAAAGAACAGGACATAATGATCCAGCATGAGGTACTGCAGAAAAGAAAGGGGGAAAAAACACACAAATTGTAGGTGATTAAAAGAGAAATGTTCACAAAGTCATGGCTGTGCTCAGAAGTGAACCAAGGATTGATGCAGAACTGTGTTTTTAGTCCATGGATTTGAAATGAGAAAGAAGAAAAGAATGCAAATCATTTCAGTCAAGCATGATCAATAAACAATGCACCTTTATGCTTTTTTATTAAATTCATAAAAGTATTGTGAATTGAATTGTTATTTTTTTAAATTGATGTGACCTAAATGCATAATTTTTAGAATAAAAAAAAATGTAAACAACTTTTTTAGTTTTTGTAGTTCACAATTACAGCTGAAGAGCAAATTATTTGCCCTCCTGTGAATTTTTTTTTCTTTCAAATATTTTCCAAGTGATCTTTAACAGAGGAAAGAACTGTTTGACTATTTCCTGTGTTCTTTATAAGAATGTTTTTTTTAATTTATTTTAGTTTGGATGGAATAGAAAAATTGAACTGCTAAGAAAAACATTATTATTTTTTGATTGGCTACAGAAGAAACCACTGTTGTCCAATGACTTCCTAATTAACATAGCGTGCCTAATTAACCTAGTTAAGCCTTCAAATTGCACTTTAATCTGACTAGTATCTTGCAAAAATAAAATATTATGTACTGTCATCATGGCAAAGAAATTACTGATTAGAAATTAGTAACTACAATGTTTAGAAATGTGTTGAAAGAAAAACTTCTCTCACTTAAATAGCACTCGGGAAATATTTGAAAAATAATTTAAAAAATTGTAACTGTAAAAGACAGTCATAAGATGAATGAATTGATGGATTGATATAAAGAAAATCACAGCGAGTGGGTGGGTGGGTTGTAAGACCAGCGGGTTACATTCATATCAAATGTACATTCATATTAAATGTGTGTCTATTAACTCAATTAGCAGTTCTTTCACAACCTGTTAATGATTTATCAGCGAAGCGCCGCCCTACTGTTCAGCTTGCAAAGAGTCAATCTGCACTAATTTTACTCCTCAAAACATTAGCATAAACACGCTAATTTATCAGGGCTCTATGATCAAATTGAATTATCTAATTCCATCATTGTGCAAAAAAGCTGACACCTCCCCACCAGCATGCGTTTGTGGAGGAAAGGCGGCTCAGTCGGCTGTCAGGTGTGAGGAAAAGAAATGTATCGAACCCAAACAGTGTTTGAAAGAACATAAATCAAACAGGCTGTGCAATAAGGTGGAACGGTCTCGGCTCAGGAGCTGTTGCTGGGTGTCAGTTTATGTCCAATAGAAAGCGAGACTGCCTGGTGACATGACGGTGGCTCCTCTGAAAGGTTTTGGCTGTTTCAGTAGTGATTGACCAGGATTCATTGTTCTGTCAGCCTTCACGCTCTTCTACCACTGCCAGTACCTGTGGATCCTCTGCTGTGTTGCTTTTACCGGCTGTCTCTCGCTCGACACGGTCACAGACTCCAATGACTTAGTATCCAAAAGACTCATGCCGTAGTGTCTGATTGTGTATGCATTAAAACAGCTTGCGGACAGCTGAAAGATACTGGACAGCCAGTATGGGAAATCTAGACAGGAGAATCTGATTAAGTTGTCTGGGTATCTGGAGATGCCACACACACACACCTTCACAAACATCTGTATGCGCATGCTGACCGCTGCATGACCTGCATTCATGGCAGTGTCAGATTGGACTTTAAGTCAGTCCTGGAAAGTTTCATATGCACTGTGCTTATAAAAGAATCAATGCAGACACTGAATTTAAGCTGGTGCAATGCTAGTAAATATAGCATGCTGCAAAATTTCCAGGTTTATAATAAAATAAAATTAAATAGAAAACGAGAAATTATCTACAGTGGCAATGTTTCTAGTATATACTGTACACACACACACACACACACACACACACACACACACACACACACACATATATATATATATATATATATATATATATATATATATATATATATATGGCTGGGTCAGTTGGCATTTCTGTGTGGAGTTTGTGGAGGGGTGTGAGGAGGGGGATCGGTAAAATGAGGTGCCAGATCAGATTTCAGAGGTTCTGGATCCGGCTTGTTCCGGCACAAATTAAGCCCTGGACAATATAATGTCTTTTTCTGGCGAGAATGTAGTTATTTATATTGCAACTATGCAGTTTATTTATAAGGATGGTGCCTATTTGAAGTATTTCAAATTTTGGAGATACAGTGTGTCGGCATCCATCAACCTGTCATACTGAGCAGAGCGAAGAAGGTTGACGTTGTCCATCCACAAGATGGAGACAGAGACTGCATAATAAGCCCTTAGAGGAGAAAAACTAATTCAAAATAATTATTCATTCATTCATTCATTCATTTTCATTTCGGCTTAGTCCCTTTATTAATCTGGGGTCGCCACAGCGGAATGAACCGCCAACTCATCCAGCATATGCTTTACGCAGCGGATGCCCTTCCAGCTGCAACCCATCTCTGGGAAACATCCATACACACCCATTCACACTCATACACTACGGACAATTTTAGCTTACCCAATTCACCTATACCGCATGTCTTTGGACTTGTGGGGGAAACCGGAGCACCCGGAGGAAACCCACGCCAACACAGGGAGAACATGCAAACTCCACACAGAAACGCCAACTGACCCAGCCGAGGCTCGAACCAGCGATCAGCGACCTTCTTGCTGTGAGGCGAACGTGCTACCCACTGCGCCACTGTGAGGCCCTCAAAATAATTAGTTTATTTAATTATGATTTCAAACCAGTAATTTCAAACTACAGCTGATCAAATCTACAAAACTGGTAAGTAACATTCTAAGTCGATCTCTCTCTTTTGTATGTTGTAGTGCTGTATTTATACCATAGTAATTGTAGTGTATTGAGTGTCGGATTGGACTCATATATCAGGAATGTATGTATTTTGTGTTGGCCACTCTTTGTATAACCCTGAGTTTTTGGTTGGCCATCTGTTTGTTTCTAATGAGTCTCCTGTTTTGGTTACTGCTGACTAGTTCAGTAAAAAGAAAGAAAGAAGAAATGTCCGCATGTGTTTAGCGTTTTTCCTTATTGCAAACACAACAGTAATCTAGTAGCCTTTGCATTGCCTTGGCTTTTTTCGGGGGTTAATTATTGTGATATATCGATTGCAACAGAGAAATACTGGGAAATGTCTCTAGACTGATGGCATTTCATATCACGTTCAGCCTTATAATCTTATAATGTCAGCAAAATTAACTGTTTTGTCTCACTTTAGATATCACGCTAGAGAATCATTCAAACACTTGCTCTAAAATGACATTGGTGAAGTAGTAACGGTTTCTGCTGTTCTGACGTCAGCTGCAGATGTGAATAAATGGCGGAAGAAAGTAGTTCCTCATACATTTTTAGATTCTCCATGTTTGATTTCCTTTTTTACATACATGTGTATGCAGTCGAACTGTTCTATAAACGCAATATATATTGTGATATTGCTCATATATTTATATATATATATATAAGCCACAATGAGTGCCTCCTCCGCCATGATATAACTGTAAATAAAACAGTTGTCATACCAACTTTCTACTATAAACAGAAGCTCGCAACAATTTGATTTGAATGTTGAGGATCTTTCAACTTGACACCACATCTAAAAAAAACACGACACTCATGTGCACAGCTCCTCAAAAGACATAAGACGTTAGCTTAACGGTGACACACGTCTTTTAAGCACGTGTTTACATTGAAAAACACATTTTGTGTGAACAGCCTCTTAGTATGTTTCTCTGCTTGTGGATAAGCTGTTTGTGTGGAGTATTGGTTCATCATATAACTTCCTCCCATGATTATGGTTGTGTTTTGTCTGTGTAATAAAAGTATGGTGTGTAGATGTTAGTGCTTCAAAACACTGGTGTAAAAAAACACTGTAAAACTGTAAAAAATGCATGGTTTCGCACAATTCCTTCATGTTGTCTCAAAACAAATCGATTAACTTAACAAATCGAAGTGGATTAAACATAAAACAATTAAGTTGTCCCAAAAATCCTCAAGAATTGTGTTGTTTCAGCTCATTTTAAATAAGTAGTTTGAACAAGCAGTAAAATATTAGGTGCACTATAAATTAATGAAACACGGTAGATTACCGTAAACTTTTGAACTGTATTTTTAATTGTAAAATTCTGGCAACCACAGCTGCTATTTTGTTTACTGTCAATTTTACAGTTGTTTTTTTTTACAATCTACATATCCTGATCATCATCTCCTGGGTGACATTTAGGATCAGTGAATGTCGAAAAACTGCCAGTTAAGTATTCATTCATTACTAAACAGTATGAGACATGTGCATAAACGCAAGCATCAAAAGATGGAGGGCTGCGCAAAGCTGCGGATGCAGAAACAAAATAAAAAAAATACCACAGTCTGCCACTGACAACCTCCTTCCCGCATTCCCTTGTTCAAAGCACAAAAAAGTTGAAAACAGGCTGTGTTAGTGGAAGATGACTGGTTTGTTCATTCTCATGGATCTCCCGGGCCGTTTATGACAGTTCTTTGTTGGGCCCAGATGGCGTTTCTCTGGCGTCTTCTGTTCTCTGGGCTGAAACCACGCAGTCTCTTTCTTGTGTTTGCATGCAGCATGACATGAGTACAACTCTACTTGATTTATTTTTTTGCAGTTGTTTTTGTGATGCCAACCGCTTTGCTCACTCCGAATCAAACTAATAAATGCGTGTGTTTTCATTATGCAGCAATGGGATTTGCTGAATGAGAAAATATGAGATGAACTCAACTGAGCATGTAGCGTATACATGCTGACTACACACTATTGCTAAAATGATTTTTAGATCTTGCTGATGACTTTTACGCATCCGATTTTTTCTTATTAAATTTGATGTTTATTTATTTTCATGAAGGTTGCAAGCAATAAACGGAGCAGCAGATAGAGATACAGATAAGGCGAAGTGGAGAATTCGCTACGCATGATTGGTGCCCAGACAAAGTAAATAATAATAATAATAATTCAAGTAATAAATAGAAAGAATAAGCAGCGGTAAGAATGTGGGAGGTGTAAAGCAGGAATGTCTGTAACTACGATGAAAAATGTTGGGTGGAAGATTTTACTCTGGAATAATTTTGACAAATCCAAAGAACCAAAAAAATGGTTTTATTTGTTTATTTACTTTTTACCTTTGTTTTCATGTTGGGCACAGTTGTTTTTTTTTACACACTCCATTCATTCATTCATTCATTCATTCATTCATTTTCTTTTCAGCTTAGTCCCTTTATTAATCTGGGGTTGCCACAGCAGAATGAACCGCCAACTTATCCAGCATATGTCTAACTGTGGATGCCCTTCCAGCTGCAACCCATCACTGGGAAACACCCATACACACTCATTCACACACATACACTATGGACAATTTAGCTTACCCAATTCACCTATAGCGCATGTCTTTGGACTGTGGGGGAAACCGGAGCACCCATAGGAAACCCACGCAAACACGGGGAACTAGCAACACGCTCGAACTAGCAACCTTCTTGCTGTGAGGCGACAGCGCTACCAACTGCGCCACCGTGCCACCCTAACACACTCCAATGTTTATTTTATTTAAACTTTTAAAGTGTGAATGAATGAAACAAACATAACTTTTTTGATTAACAGGATATAATTGGACCTGATCATCCAATGTTTTTAAACATTTGTCCAATAAATCTGAAAATCTGTAAGGATAATAAATTCAATAGTGATATCAATTTTTTTTTTCACGTGTTGCATTGAGAACATGCTGACAAATCCAGTGACTAATAAACAATCAAAGTAATTTTTGTGTTTATATGTTACCACATGCAATAATATGTGAAGTCTGACAACTGTGAAGAGCTGCAGAGAAGAATCACACATCTGTTCTGAGCCAAGTGAAAAAATCTTTCATAACATTTTTTTTACTGCACCAATGTTTATTGTTAGCTTGTAAAAGAGTACATTTTGTTTTATGTTGCAGATTATTGCTCACGCTCAAGCTTCATTTTCATATTTGGCAGAAAAGTCTAAAACATATGTAGTAGAACGAGTGATGTTTAGGTTCAGTCTATGTTTGACAAGACGAATGATTCTGTTCACTTTTTCCGCATTAGCATTCCTCAGCTCGCTGGAATAGCAGGCTGTTTACTTCCATATGACCCTGCTTATGAAATGACCAACTTGTGACAATGACTTTCCTCGAGCCAAACAAGTCGAATCTGTTCTGCACACTACAGGGAGCAGCTTTCTCCAGCAGAACTTTCTGATGAATGACTACTCAATTTTCATATTTTTCTGAATTCAAACTGTGTATTTGAAGTGTTCAGCGCTGCAATGTCTCTCTCCGGTGTTTTGCACTAGACACTTTTTATCTCTTAAAGAATGAATTTAAAGAAACCTTTCTATCACTCTGATAGACATTAGGTAAACAAGTGCAACTACTGCTGGAAATTCATGTTCTGGCTGTGCAAACAAATCTTTACAATGTGGGAAGATTTGGACATGTGCATCACCGCAGTGGCCTGACAGCAACCGCCAGCTTTGTTGACAAATTCAGAGACTGGTTAAAAAACTATTTTAATAACTTATATGTAAATCTCTCAAAAACTTTTGTTGAATTGTTGTATAAGACCTAAACATGGAATAAAAAAGTAAGGTAATTCTGATTTATTTTTTCTTCACAGTTGTAAGAATCTAGTAATTCACATGTTTTTGTTTTGTTAGTTTATATCTTAAAGTTCACATTTTTAGAATCTTTTACAATTGAAGTGTTGCAAACGCCTCTAAATGCCATCAGAACTTTTCTTCTAAAATGAGCATTTTTCTCAACCTCCTGTGTCTGTTCAATTATTTCAGTTTAAAGCCAATGAAAAAAACCATTCATCGTATTCATCATAATAAAATTGCTGAACCTACACACAAGAAAAATTTGAAAAATGTTCATTTAAGAAGTCAATTTTGGATGGCATTTAGATTTTTTTTTTTTTACATCTGAATGCTTTAATTAGAGTTGTGACTTCATGTCTTTCAAGTCATAAACATATAAGTTATTCGATATAAACTCAGAACTGTGAGAAATCATTTATAAAAACTGATTTCTTAATAAATCCCCTGGGCGTTTCACTTGTGTTTAAAAGAGCAGATACCCTAAGAGAGCAACATCGGCCGAGGAGCGCATCTTTTTAATGATTCCGGCCGTGCGTTTATTCCGGATGACAGGCACGAGTATTGCATCGCATGTCTGGGGGTCCAGCATGTCGAGGCGGTGCTCGCGAATAGTTCTGTTGCGCAGCTGAGGTCCAAAGACATGTGCTATAGGTGAATTGGGTAGGCTAAATTGTCCATAGTGTATGTGTGTGAATGAAAGTGTATGGGTATTTCCCAGTGATGGGCTGTGGCTGGAAGGGCATCCGCTGCGTAAAACATATGCTGGATAAGTTGGCGGTTCATTCCGCTGTGGCGACCCCAGATTGATAAAGGGACTAAGCCGAAATGAAAATGAATAAATGAATGAATGAATTCTAAATAACTTTTTTCTATATTTATTTCGTTTATTCATCACATTTCATCTGATTTTTTTTTCTCAGAAATTCTTGCATTTATATTACCCAATTGTGACTTTTGTTTCTATAAGCTTTTTATTTATCACAATTCTGACTTTTTTCTTAAAGTTTTTGCATTTATATTTTATATTTCTGACTTTTTTTGTAAGTTTCTCTAAATTTTTGCATTTTAATCTCACAGTTATGAATTTATATGTACTGTATATATTCTGACCTTTCTCCTTAAACCTGTGATAAAAAGTGACAAAAACTACATTGTACAAAATACAATGCGGAAATGGGCTTCCATACCTAAATGCAAACAAATGTGCATAGAAGTAATTATTACTGAGTGTAGATCTTGCTCAGGGACCTCATGTCTGCACCTTCACCTTTTCCTCCAGCCATCTAACACAGCCTTGGCACAAGAACATTTGTTCCTTATTATTTTAAGTCATTTACTGGCTGGCCTGAGGCTATGCCAATGCACGAACAAGCTCTCTAATGGGACCCGACTGTGAAAAAAAAGGAAAAAAAAATAGACACAGAGAGAGAGAGAAGGACCAAAGACTGGGCTCTATAAATCTGAAGCCGACTCTAGAAGTGAGTTCTCTGCTTTCTTATTAACATCGATTGCTTCAGGCTTTGCGAGTTTGTGTTTATGTGCTTCCACATTTACAGCTCTATATAAAGTGTAGAGCTGTTATCAAAGCGAGTCGAGACATTCACATTCTTACTGTCTGTCATGTGTGTTTTAATGCGGGGAGAGTTGTGGCCACTTCAGGCACAGCTTGAGAGATCCTAAAAATGTTAATTATTGCCTCAGCGTGTTGTGAGGCAAACAGTGACTCATAACGGTGCATCTTTATGCTGTAATTATTTGGAGTCATCGTACATTTACTCTTTTTCTTACTGTAAGTTTGCCTTTCCCTTGCATAGTGCGAGATGTTTAGCATTAAAAAAAGAATTATAAATGTATATATGTATTTTTTAATGTTTGCCCTGAAAGTGCTGCATAGCAGTTATTTGCATATATACTTCAAGCAAAATAATTCAGTTGCACAAATTTCCTTGTTCAAAATATTGCAAATCCTTGGTTCTTAATATCTCGCTATGCTTCATTTACATTTCAGCAGAACAGTTCGTTTCATTATAAACACAAACTGTCCTGCTGAAATGTAATTAAAACATGAGTTATATTTATATATATTTGTATCGGAATTATTATTTTTAATGTTTTTACAATATTTATTTACTTTTGATCTTTCTGTTTTATTTTTCATGTAAAAATAAATTAAAGCAAAAATATTGCCAAGTAGATACAAAATTTTACTTACTTTACTTGCATTTTAAACTTTAAAAAATATAATATATACACACGGGTGGCACGGTGGCTCAGTGGTTAGCACTGTTGCCTCACAGCAAGAAGGTCGCTGGTTTGAGTCCCGGCTGGACCAGCTGGCATTTCTGTGTGGAGTTTGCATGTTCTCGAGTGACAACATTACTGCTACTACGGTTGCCTCATTGTGTGTGTTTCTAGCTTCGCCGCTTAGAATTGAAATTTCCACTTTTTTATCATAAAACACATCCCTATTCGCTAGTATTTGTATTTTCTACTAAGGGTGAACAAACTCTTAATACATTTATACAATCAAATCTACTTTATAACGTTCTGTCTCTCGAGCATCCGCCTGTGAGTTGTAGCTTTAGCCTGCTAGCACCGCCAGCCGCTAAAGCTACCGACTTCCTCTACTTACTGTCTTTGCTCTTCACCCTGTACTATGTCGCTTGCGTGTTCATCCTTGTGTGCAGAAGAAGCAGCGATGGAGGCGTTGGATGTGGAACTGGAGAAGCTTGAGAACCAGATTCGCCTTCTGGAGATGAAGCGAGCGCAAATCCGGAGACAACGGGCCCTGCTCGATATTCCCCGGACTGCGGCTCGCTCATCTGAGGTAAGTGTGCGATACAATCTTAACACTCTGTCCACCTCAACCCCGTGTGTTTCTCCGTCCAGTCCCAGTGCACCGAAGCTGCGGCTTGGCCAGGGGTCGGTCACACTGGCACCTGGCTACCGTGGCACCTGCACCTGGTTGCAGCCGCGTAAGGAGAATACCAGGTCGCGGGGCAGAACGTCTCCTCCTCCTGTGTTCGAGTTGCCCACGGACAACCGCTTCGCCCCCCTCTGCGAGACGGGTCGCGATGTGGCTGTCATCGGTGACCCTATCGTTCGCCACGTCCGTGCTGCTTCCACTAAAGGTGACAACGTACGCACTCACTGCTTTCCCGGTGCTCGTGTTAAGGATGTTTGTGCTAGGGTACCCGCTATCCTGAGCGCTGGCGAGAGCATCGGAGCTGTCGTTCTCCACGTGGGGACGAACGACACAGGGCTGCGGCAGACGGAGATCCTGAAGAGGGACTTCAGGAGCCTGATCGAGACGGTTCGACACACCTCGCCCGCCACGCAGATCATCGTATCTGGACCGCTTCCTACTTACCGCCGAGGAAATGAAAGGTTCAGTAGACTTTTTGCTCTCAATGAATGGCTTTTAACATGGTGTAAAGAACAGAAGTTCCTCTTTGCCAATAACTGGAATCTTTTCTGGGAGCGTCCTAGGCTCTTCCATCCTGATGGTCTGCACCCCAGCAGAGCTGGAGCTGAACTCCTGTCGGACAACATCTCCAGGATGCTTCGTTCTGTCTGACTAGTAAGTGAAAATTCACATTTTAGCCATATAGACTATTGCTCGTCACACTTAAATCACAGTAATGCATACCAGGTTAACCCTATAGAGACTGTGTCTGTTCCTCGTATTATTAGCTCAAGAAATAAACTTACTATGTGCTCCAAAAAACATCTATTAAGAATCAAACCAGAAAAACTGCAAAAAAGTGAAAATAGACATTTTATAAAGCTTGGTCTCTTAAACATCAGGTCACTAGCACCTAAAGCACTTATCATAAATGAAATAATAACAGACAATAATCTTAACGCACTCTGTCTCACTGAAACCTGGCTGAAACAAAATGACTATATTAGCTTAAATGAAGCAACTCCTTCAGGATTCTTATATAAACACGTGGCTCGTCAAACTGGTCGTGGCGGTGGAGTTGCATGAATCTTTAATGATAGTCTTAATGTTAATCAGAGAAATGGACTTATGTTTAACTCTTTTGAAGTATTGGCACTTAATGTTATGTTTCCGGATATTAGGAAAAAAACTATGTTATCTCTCGCTTTAATCACCATATATAGACCTCCAGGACCCTATGTCACGTTTCTAAAAGAGTATTCTGATTTTATTTCTGATGTACTAGTTAAAACTGATAAAATACTAATTGTAGGAGACTTTAACATACACATAGATGACGCTAACGATACATTAGGGCTCGCATTTACCGATTTACTACAATCACTTGGGATAAAGCAAAACGTTGTTGGTCCAACCCATCGCTTAAAGCATACATTAGATCTAATCTTGTCCCATGGAATTGAGGTCATTGATGTAGACATTATACCACAAAGCGATGACATAACAGACCACTACCTCTTATTATATAAGCTGTGTTTACCTGAAATGAGCAGATCTGCACAGATATATCGTCCCGGTAGAACTATCGTCCCATCCACTAAAGACGAATTTACAAATAACTTACCTGATCTATCTATATTTCTAAATGCACCCGCAAACGCAAATGACCTTGATGTAGTAACCAGCAGTATAGATGCTATCTTTACTAACACACTAAATACTGTGGCACCCATTAAATTAAAAAAGGCTAGAGAGAATAAGACTACACCATGGTATAATAGTCATACTCGCGCTCTCAAAACAGCAACTCGTGCCCTGGAACGTAAGTGGAAAAAAACTAAATTAGAGGTTTTTAGAATCGCGTACAAAGATAGTATGTCCAGCTATAGGAGGGCTCTAAAATCTGCCAGGACAGAACACCTCCGCAAACTGATAGAAAATAATCAGAACAATCCTAGATTCTTATTTAACACCATTGGTAAATTAACAAATAATCGGTCATCTCTGGAACAGAATATCCCTCCGCAGATTAGTAGTGACGACTTCATGAATTTCTTCAGTGATAAAATAGAAGGCTTCAGACAGAAAATAGGAGATGTTAAACTTTCTGCTCCACATTATACCTCAGATTCATCAAACATTTCACTGAATCAATATAATCTACAGTGCTTCAACATGATAGAACAGGAAGAGCTAGATAAACTTATAAATGGTTCTAAACCAGCTACATGTATGTTAGACCCAATTCCAACTAAGTTACTGAAAGAGTTGTTACCTGTAGTAGGAGAACCTCTTCTTAATGTTATTAACTCTTCTTTATCTTTAGGCCATGTTCCAAATCCTTTCAAGCTAGCTGTTATTAAGCCTATTATTAAGAAACCACAACTGGACCCCAGCAACTTAGCTAATTATAGGCCTATTTCAAATCTTCCATTTATGTCTAAAATACTAGAGAAAGTTGTTTCTGCCCAATTATGCTCCTTTCTACAGATGAACAACGTTTTTGAAGTGTTTCAGTCAGGTTTCAGGCCTCATCACAGCACAGAAACCGCATTAGTGAAAATAACCAATACTCTTAGCTGCTGACCAAGGCTGCATCTCGTTATTAGTTTTACTTGATCTTAGTGCTGCATTTGACACCATTGACCACAATATCCTTATAGATCGCTTAAACTCTACAGGTGTCCAGGGACAGGCTCTACAATGGTTTAAGTCATACTTAACTGACCGTTACCAGTTTGTCAATATAAATGGACAGCCCTCACAAACCAGGCCAGTAAAGTATGGTGTGCCTCAAGGGTCAGTTCTAGGCCCTTTGCTGTTTACAATATACAT